>JAAXYW010002478.1:0-15136 GCA_036851895.1 Orthonychiurus folsomi | reverse complement strand
AGCATCCAGTAATGGGAATCATTGTTTGGATAATGGGGATTTTGTGAAATTTGCATACAACATATTCATAATGCAAGGCGTTATACAGGGTCACAATAAGCGACTATTGTGAATTCCAATACTAGCTATGAAAGTGCCTTTTACTCAGGCTGAGCAAGTGCAGTGCTGACCCAATTCTAAGGAGCATTTTATTTCTCACTTATGCATGGTTTGCCTCTAATCATATTGATTTTCATACCACACAGTTAGTTAGCAGAACCAACTACTACTAACAATGCTAAAACAGTTTTTAAATCTGTATATGTATTTTCAGCTGTAGGGCATTTCTAATTTGTTGAATTCAGTCAATCGGCTTGATTAATATGTAGGTGTATGTCATATTTTAGTTACATTGCAGCATACATACATACAAGTCGTGGGATGTGAAAGTCGCTGGGCTCTTTAATGTAATGTAATTTTTAAGTTAAATTTATAAATAGCAATTAGTACAAGGTTGCATTGCGGGATTTACTGATTTTTATTATTATCCACACACCAGGCACTAACATTGCTGCGTTTCAAAGTAAAGGAAGTGCATTTTGTCGACTATCTTTAAATTCTGAGGCATTGCATAAGATGTGTTTCTTCATTTGGCAAGGTGGAATATTGCAGTGTGGAGAATTTCATTGATGTTCACCGCTTGCATGTGTCAAATGAAATGAAGCTTCGTAAAACTAATTGCCTGTTTTACGCATTCACGCCTTCATTTTTTAAAGATGTTTGGATTATTCCTTCCACCTGCCGCTCTGTAGTACAGATACTAATTTGCTAACATGTTTTTAGCTTCACTTGGCAGTACTGGATTTCATATTACGATTTCAAAAATTGCATGTAAAATTGCTAAATAAACACACCGTTCAAAAACTTATTAAAATAAAGCTTTTAGAACCAACTTGGACTTTAGATACGGTATTACTATGTCTACTGTAATTTTGTCCAAATGTGTTGATGCCTTAAGACGTTTACCGACTAGACTGCATGCCCTTGACATTATACAAAAATAAATGCAACACAATGAAATTACATCACACTTTGACTGTGCTGATGTTTCTGAAACAAAGAGTTGAGTGCTACAAAAGAATTCCGATGTTTTTATCTGTATCCTTGCCAGACACCATGTGTTCATTTTTATAACCCTTCCCTGGCTTCATACTGGGGTGGAGTATGTATTACCCGAAATGAGGAAGTTCGACATGGATCCATGCCAAGCAATTAGATTCAATTTTTGTGGTGTAATTCCGCTGTAGTGTATATTTCGCCCTAAACTATCAGCCTCGCCTTGATTCGTTTAAAAATTCCATGCATGCATTTGCGTATTGTACAAACAAACGCAGAGAGATTAAGGAAAAGAAAAACATTCTTCAAGATCAATTTAAAGTGCACTAAAGTGAAGAAAAGTTTTATTCCAAAGTAGCTTGCTGAATTGTAATGACAGGGACATTCATGGGTTTCATAGCTTTCACCGGCATGATTACAACTTTTTGTGGTTTTGGGGATGGGAGTGGGGCCTTCGTGAAAAGGATACGTTTGGGTTTGGAGGGATCCCTCACGGGTTTGGGGACTTCTTCTTCCTTTGGTGGTGCGTTTGGATCTAAAGCTGAAATTTGAAATGGACTCCCAGCAACTTTGGCCTCAGTAAATTCCAAATGCAATTTGTACGGCCCTGCAAATCTTGGTGTGAAACAAATTTTATGCAACCCGGGGGATTCTTCGGTTACGAGGACGTCGGGTTTGCCGTACTTTCGGATTCCAAATGTTTTTCCTTCCATGGATACTTTTGGGTTTCCTGGAAAGAATAAATTAGACAATTGACAGAAAACAAAAAAAATTCCATACGTTTAGGCAAACGAGTGCAGTGCTAGCTTATAGGTTTTGGAGTACAAATTTTATATCAAAGTTCTATACGAATACGACCGAACCAAAACACAAGACTTTGATTTTACTAAATTAACAATTTTAATTTCTTACCCAAAACAAAGGCTTCGGTAACATCAATAAATACTTCGTTCATAACAAAAGGTTTGGCATCGGTGAGACCAGTTCCATACACTCGGATTTTATCAGGTTGAACAGCGTTTGCTGGAGCAACTTTGCACTTGAATGGACTTCCTGGAATATCCTGACCTCCTTTAGTGATTTCAAGTCTGTACNAAAGGTTTGGCATCGGTGAGACCAGTTCCATACACTCGGATTTTATCAGGTTGAACAGCGTTTGCTGGAGCAACTTTGCACTTGAATGGACTTCCTGGAATATCCTGACCTCCTTTAGTGATTTCAAGTCTGTACATTCCAGGAAGGGTAGGCATGTAATTGACCGTGACTTTTCCACTTTCGTACACAAATTCCATTTCTGGTTTTGAGGGTCCATCAAATGCTACGACGATGTTGCCGAGGGCTCCTTCTATGTCCTCCTTTGCAGTAACAACGAACTTACTCCAAGTCCCTAAAACAGAAGTGATATCATTTGTGAAATAAAGTAAAATAGAATTAAATTCCTGATTTTCTAATGTCATA
The DNA here is from genome assembly GCA_036851895.1 of Orthonychiurus folsomi. Lineage (NCBI taxonomy): Eukaryota > Metazoa > Arthropoda > Collembola > Poduromorpha > Onychiuridae > Orthonychiurus > Orthonychiurus folsomi. Next base: position 12,583 of record JAAXYW010002478.1, on the reverse strand, counting down.
GTGTTGGTGGAATTGCTTTTTTATTTGCAGGAAATATAAAATCGAATTGAGCTGGTAAGTTCCTCAAAGGAAAAATTCAATAAAATTAAAGCTATTTGATTCTAGTTACCAGAAATGCTGACGTTTACATGAAAATAAATAGTTTATTTTTTAGACCTGCTTTTCCATTTCTGAGTCCATGTCCATCCGCATCCAAATTCTGAGCCATTTCCCTTCTTTTTAAACCCCTTCTTGCAAAATTAATTAACTTAACTCAAATGTACAATCCTCTGATCACAAATTAGACTAAGCTAAGAACTAATCCCAGCAGTACTTGATCAACACTAAACCATGGGAAGAACTGCGAGGAATTTAAAGTACAGCCCGAACCTACTCATTAAGATGAAATCGTCCGCTCGTTTGCGCGGAAATCTTATAATACGATGCGATGTAATGTTGTAGCCATTTGCCATTTCGCGGAAGATCACATCATCAAACACCACGATGAGTGTTTTTCCTATCCTCCTGCTGATCCCAAATTTAGATTTTCTTCAAACCAAGCATGCAAAAAAGTTTTTTTTTTTATCTCTTCGCATGTTTTTCAAGGTGCGGTGCAAGGCCGCGGACGAGGGAAGCTCTGAATCACAGACAATATATTATAATCAATCCCTTATAAATCTGTTGCCAAGAAATGTCTGCTTTCTAAACATTTCATGGGCTGGGGACTTCACCCTAATGTCTCTGAGATGATACAAGGAGACTCGGAATTTGAAACACAATTCCACTGGATCCTTGGGCTGCCCTGAGTGTTTATTTTTGCCAGAGGATACGTGTCCAAGATACGTGTCCGGATTTGCGTATATCGTATGATAACATACACTTCCTGCATTTTCATTTGTCGTAAACTTAAGAATAAAGCCAAGATTAAAATTGATGGAGGCATAAATCCTTTCGCGAGTGCTTGGATTGGAGAGTACTCTGCGCAGTCTCCCTAAAAATGTCAACTTGTATTTGTCTTTTCTGTTTAATTTGGCAATCAAATTTGGCACTGGGGTATCTACCTAAACTCTAAACGTGAACCGTCGCGTCGTCGAGTGAGAAATTATTGGGAATCTGATTTCACGTTTAAGTTGAACACGTAGGTAGAAAATACACGAGTAGTGTCAGTAATCCGGATTTCCTTTCGTTATGAATCACTTTTCTTGATACCCACTTCTACTGCATCACTTAACCGAGATTCGGAAACTGGAAAATTGATACAAGGAAACGGCAAGTGCCAAAATTATCAAGAGATATAATAAAGCATTGGGATGCAGTCATTGTAAGCGGAATTCATCCTAAAACATCATCCAGAAGTTCTCTATTTACTTCTGCCCTTTCCATATAAAACTTAAATTATCTCAATGGCTATTTTGATTTTGGGTATGCTCTCCATCATTTGTTAAAAAGAACTCGATTGACTTTTGAAGTGTCGATGAATTAGAAATTATGACCTGTAAACAATACTTACATGATTCAGAGCATAAATATTTTTCAATCGACTTCACACTCGACCTCTCGGTTGGTTACAAACAATCAGGGTAAAAATTGGATTATGAAAATGGTGACTTCCCGTTTTGTAGTTTCATACTCACAAATTATTTCTATCTGATTTCTGTAAAGCATTGCAAAAGTAAAGTGTTCATTTGTTGTAGTATGTAACCTGATGCATGGTGCATGGGTTTTGCGTGCTGCAATTTGCAAATAAGAATTCACCTTTTCAATGGCTCCTCTCGCGAACACTTGAGAAAGTTCGGGAAATAAGTGCCAAGGATGAACTGTATGTGAAGTGAACACGACCATAATACAGTATTTGAATTTCAAGTCGCAGTCAGTCAAGAGCTAAACACAATTTGACCTGATTTGGTTAATAATTCATTCATTTGTCATTGCCACTTGTTCAATAATTAAATGCGCTGTGTTGTGTTAACTGAATGACGACAAGCACTCCTAGATTTCTATTTGTCAGTGGCAAAACCCGGAAGACGAATTAAGGAATTCTGCTTTGTTGCGACTAGTTCCTGTGAAAACAACTTCTTGACGTACAGTTTGTAAGTAAGATTTCAAGTTTACTACTGCGTTGTTTATTTCAGTAGTCCAAATTTTGAATAGAATTTTTTACTATAAACAAAAAGTTTAGATTTTTATTGTTGTTATTATACTACTTTCAGGGATCATATCAAAAGACAGAAAAGCATTTGGAATTTCCGGATTGCCCGACCTCGGCAACGCAGTGAGCCTCAAACCGAGTGAATCAACATACGTAGAAGAAATATAATGTTCAAATCAAATCTACTTTTCAATTATTCCTCGGATCAAATATCTACCGGTGTCGACGACCAGAGCGGTTGGGTTTTCGGCACTAACGGAATCAAGCGAGCTGGCTCAAAAGAACTTGCGATGGAATACGGGTAATTTAACGTTGTTTTCTACAGAAAATTTCCGTTTTCTATTTGATGGGCTCGGAGAAATACAATAATTGCTACCTGACATGAGAAGCTAAATAAATAGTGTAATATTCCTCTATATTCCAGATTGCCTCCTAAATTCCCAGCCTATTGTCATCCATGGGCAAAAAGTGAAGGCACTATGAACCCCTTTGACCTAAAACTTGTTACACCGGACAAGTTCTCTTCGGCAGACGCCGATATTGAAGCCGAGCTTGCAGAAGGGGTTGCTCAAAGTCTCAACTTAAATGAAGGAAGTTCAAAAAGTTCATTCATTGGCAGAAAGCGAAAAGTTAGATTTAGCAAAGAGCTCTCGACGACAGGTGATGATGACATGTTAGGAGTTCAATCCCAAAATTCTAAGCGAATGAAGATGGATTGGGAGGATGATAGTGAAGAACCGGGTTTGGTTTTATCCAAGGAAGTTAAATCTGTGATGAGTGATTTGAATGCTCCGGACCTTATCTCTTCCCCAGAATCGCTGATAATAGAACGTATTCGAAAACAAAATTCAATGGCGCTTATGCCTTACGTACCCCCTCAGCATACGATTCAAGAAAAGGATTCAAACCAAAATCATAAAAGGAAAGACGATTCAAAAACGAGTTGTGATGATGATTTCAGTGACGACGAGGGCGATTTTGATCTGGAAACATTGCCAATTGAGAATATTCGGATTGATGAACAGAATTCTACTAGCCCCTCTGATGCTATGGAAGAAGACAGCTTTGATGAAATCAACTTATAAGAAACCAAGAACTCGCGTCTCATTCCTCCGCAGGTAATACAAATCAAGTTTGACTTTTCATTTAAAATTTTATTTTGCTCCCCGCCACCCTGTCATGCATTTACTGCATTACTATGTATTTTAAGTAGTACAATGCACGAGTTCCAAGTCTTGGTTCAAGTTCAGATAATGATTTAACGATAAGGACAAGTTCCTGATTTTTGGACTTGAGGTGGTTGACATTAAAGTGTCGAACTTGGTTGCCATTGTATGTTTTAAGTTGACTTCCCTGTTCCCTGATTTGTAATGAAGACACAGCACGTGTCGTGACTCGTAGTATACTATTGTTAATAAGGCCTTTATTTTGATTTTATAGGATCGCTTAGAGAGGAAGCAACACTCGTAGTCTGCCTCGAATCTACCTTTATTAACACGTACATATTTTTAATTTATTGTTAATATTAAAATACGAAGCCCGAAATTGTCTCCTTCCTACTGTCGCGTGCAGGCGGGTGGAGGGTACAGCTGATGTCAAAGTTCATAAAGTAAATTGATGTGAGCTTCGGTAAACCTCGTTATTTTTTACTACTTTGTGAAAATGAACTTAAATATGAAACATTATTTCAGAAACATGTGTGTTGTGTGTTAATTCCCTACATATTTTGAACTGAAATCACTTCCACTCAGCACCATACTTAATTTTCCGGAGTACCATACAATCGTTCCGATAATCCGTAAACTCGTATTCTTTTGGTAGAATTCAAATGGGCCAGTTTGGAGCCGCAAGGCTCGGCAAGACCTCAAATACTTTTTTAGCAGGACTTTACTATGGCGTGGGAGTATTATCTTTCTCCAGGATTTTATAAATGCAGATGATAATTCAAATATACTTCCCATTGTCCTGTAAAATAGTAGTTGGTAAATGAAAGTCATGAAGGAGTTGAGGATGTACAAAGGAACTCCTATCCTCATAGCGTTAGAGTGATGAAGGACCATAACATTGCTGGATATGTTTATCCAGGCCATACTGACTTTTGCGATAGGCATGAGTAAATCCTGTATGGCTGAATTGATTTCTGCTGAGATTATCTGGAGGCAACGATACGAATGGAGGACTGGCCCAGGCTCACGTAATCGGTCTGTTGCACCAGCGACTAGCCTAAAAGAAAAATGAATGTTCTTCAGCATTCCAAATTTCAAGTGCTTGTTCAAATTAAAACCAACCTGATTTCCTTCAAGACTGTAACGAGGACATCCATAGATATCAGCCCGCTGTAAATGCCCGTTAACATGGAAGCCCATCCTCTGTACACGACTAAAATGAAAGGAATGCTGGCAAGAACTACCAGTCCCTTTGATGGCTCCAAAGTCGGAAACATGAATGTTGCATACTTCATATGTGATGCTTGGAAGAAATACACGTACCATGATATCATCGTGTAAATCGGTTGCGTAATTGCAGTAGTGAGGATGAGTTTGAAAATGAGATCAAAATGTCGTTTACTCTTTACCTCCATTGCCTTATTCGAGTCTGCACAAATCAACATAAAAGTTAAAGTAAAATAGTATAAATGAAGTTCGCATGGAAAATCACAACAATTTAAAAATTCTGGCTGTAGTGAAAATAAATTATAACCATGGGAAGTTAAATGGTGAATTTGAATGAAGAACCTACTTTGATATTGTAGTGCGTAATGAACAATGTGGTTGGTAGAAGCCACGATCTCATTCATTTTATAAAAGCAGTTGAATTCCAGAATACAGGGGAAAAAGAGGCCGATTGAGGTTGCAGCATGAATCATCAGAATCACGTAGTTAGTTTCACCAATGCGCAAAAGCCACAATAGTCGAAAGAAGATTGAGACTGGCACAATTAACCTGAAAATGAATCCGAATTTCCAAACCATAATACTCCTTCTTCCCGATAGAGTTGATACGCGAAAAGTCTTGGGTTCAAAATTCATTGGCATGGCTAGAATTGCGCTTGCTACCCGGAGACTCCAACCAAAATACTTCAAGCACAATGGCGAAATCATCTCAAAGTGCCAAGCTGACAGATCCAAAACTCCCGGATATTTTAACTTTGACGAAGTTCGAAGGTTTACTATCAAATACTGCCTTTGACTTCGACTCACTTTTTATTTATTCTGGGGTACTGAGTTTTGCAATTTCTCCAGTGAAAATGGATCGTTTCGTAACATTACATGTTGTGGAGAATCTCGCTTAGGAAAACTCTACCACCTTAAATAATAAATGAAGAAAAGTTACCATTTTTTCCAAGACTACTATGGGACTCTTAGTTGAATCCATTTGAAACAAATGTACTTTCCGCCCAGAAGTTGAATGTCACTGGAAAACCGATAAGTCATTTTTAAAAGACTTAATAATATATTTGATTTCACTCAGGTAAATTTGTAGTCCGGAATATTATAGGAATAAAAACAAACTGTACAAGGCGAGAGTAGATATTCAAATGGCTTTACTGAGCCATGTCACAAAATAGGATTTTGTTACATTTTCAATTTTCTAAATCACAGGTTTTATTTTTATTCTCCGTACTTACTTGCCAAGTGACGAATGCTATTAGGTATGCTCGTAGCTCGCTGTTAATAATACATGAAAAGGAATAGTAAAAGTATTTTTTTGTTTTCGAAATGTCGCAGTGGGCTGGTTTATTCCCACCCTCAATTGAATGTAGATAAGGTGAATTTTTCATGAGTAGCATCCCATTCTGATAATTGGTGACAGGATGCGACCGAAAGCTTGGAAATTGCATATACTGTCGGCTGTACGGTAGAAATGGTGAACAATGTATAAAAATCCCAATTTGATTATTGGATTTCAGGGACTTTTCTGCTTCTTCTTTTATGGACGTGAATTTCTCAAGGTGCTTGTCGTTTCCTTCCGCTCTCAAATTCTATCCAAGGAATAATTGTGAATGTGTATTCGACTTTAGTACGCATTCCATTCGAAACTAAATTATACCAATTTTTCCTTAGTAAATTGATATTTTCAATTGATTCGAGTGAACGATGGAAGTCCTGAATGAATGATATGTCAAATACGAGGATACCAAATGCAATTCTGAAGTGTGAGAAAATCCTTAAATAAATAGGTGCATAATTGCATTGTGTGTTTTATTAAAAACCTTTAAATTTGCAACAGAATAATAAAAAATGACTGGGTTCTAATCTAGTGCACTTTCGAGTGCATTTCACGTATTTAAAGTTAAACTAACTAATTAGCAGAAATCAAGCAATACGATGGCTACTGAGATACGTTTTTAACAAAGCATGACCAGTTTAACTTCTCGATTACGAACCACCTTTATTGCTCGTTCCAACATAAGAAAAGTGAGGCTTAAACTAAGTCCTGACGCAATGACAGTGAATGCCGTGAATAAGTCATTTAATCCAAGTTGGGTTTTTGCATTCGGACTTTCTGTACAACCGAGACGAACTCCGTGATTATATTGCATATCAAACCGATTGTTTAATCCCCGTTCCTTCATTAATATTATTCTGAAATTTGAATAAATTCTTGTAAAAATTAGTAAAAATATTTGCTTAAATCACACTTTTACTTTTGATTGAAAAATTCACGGAAAGCGGAATCCTTTTTCACCAGCATAGAGAAAGGAACAGCCTTCTTTGAGGCTTTAAGAGACGAGATGGAATCACAAAGTAAACTTTCTGCCTTGATTCGCCTTGAAGACATAAGGAGGACGTCATCATAACTCAACAAAGCGGTTTTGGTCTCCAGAACAAGTTTAAATGCTTGGGACAAGGGCATTCCTTCCAGTTCCATTGATTTTTTACGTTCGGATTGTACATTCTGAAAATATCTTTTGCGCGCCTCACAATTTGTACGTGTACAGCAAGTATCTACTACAAGCATCTACTACAGCAAGTATCTACAGTTTAGTATCAAGTATATTATTTGAAGAAAATCAATTTACCTACCGGTAATATGTAGTCATATGGTGAAGTGTCCTTATCTGCCAAAAGTGTGTAGCCGTGTTCAATTAGGTCTTCAATGTTAGAGATCGGTTGGATTTTTACGGATAATTTAGAAACTATTCCGGCACAGAATGCAGTGTAGCATATGAGTCCTGTGAAATACCCTGTCGTGTAGAGAACTTTTGTTGAGGCAAAATGAGGAGGTTTGTACCAACCTGGAAAGAGATTCAAGATTGTACGTGTTATGGCATGATTGAGGCTGGCGTTTGTATAAAATACTTTTTAGTATAATTCGGATGAAACCAAAGGAACCTGTTCAAATAACCTAATGTTTAAATTTACCACATGAAATAATAATTTCAATAAACATTCATCGGTATTTCTCTTAATCATTTTGAACACCGGAATTACCTTGCTGACAAATTGTGGCCAATGACCATAAAAATGATTGTTCACTCAAACTTGTCTCCACGAATCTGAACCACCCACTCCGCTTCGTTTGAATTCGAACAAAAATCTTTAGAAGAATAGGCAATATCATGAATGTACAGCAGCACGTAAGCCAAAGCACACTTGAGAATGTGTACAAAAACATATCCCTGACTGCTGAGGTGGATGGTTGCACAAAGAATGCTTTGATGCTATGTAAAAATAATCACAACTTGTTAGCAAATGATGTTTGGATGGAAAACTACAATTTGGACTTACGATTCCATTTCCGTGGGTTGCAAGTAGGATAATTGATCTCCGAGTTGGGCTGTCAACGGACAAAGGGAAATACAAATGTCCACATCACCATTCATCAATTGGGCAACAAATCCAGATATTCCACCAGTTTCACTGTCATTTGTCCATTCAGTACGGAGTGCTCGCACGCTGTTGGAACTTTAATTGTTAGAATAGTTAAATGAATACAAATTGTAGACGGTCCATTTAAAACAGAGAGCTCGTACGTGAAATTTAAAGTGTCCCTCAGCACCCAAAACATTTCGACGGCGGACCCACTTTCCAGGATTGAGACGGTTTGATTGTCTGCAAATTTTGCTTCCCAATCATACTCGGGATCATCCTGGTTGAGTAAAGATAGTGGATTAATAGTGCAATCAAAAATTCTCATACAACAATTTAAGTTACGCACTCCGGCCGCTGCAATTACTTCCACTCCTAAAAAATCCGTCCGACGTGGTATTTTTCTAATTAATTCAGTGAAGGATGGTTTAGGCGCATTCATGTTGACCGGCCGAATGACTTTAGTTGTCTTGATGAAATAGATTTCCCATATTTGAATCACTCCACTTACGAACACGAACCCAATAAAAACATTATTGTTCAATTCCCGGTTTTCAAATAAAGAAATATTCTCAAGAAGTGGGATGGCGTCCTGATCACATAACACGACCGGCCAAATATTCAACCACACAATTTGTGGAACAGGAATTAAAGAATTTTGACGGGTGAATTTCTGAAAATGATTGATGTAATTCTTAATTTACAATCGTTTAATTTTACAAAGCAGCACCACAGAATCAAAGCCGAATATTTTTTTAAATAAACTGACAAATAAACCACACCGTATTTTTAAGGTTCAATTTGAGTACCGCTTAAGAACATGTATGTTAAATATCCTGTATGTGTACTAGTCGTATGTGTGTCGAGTGTAAAGTTTAAAAGTAATCACAGCTGGAATGCGATTAACTAATGCTTACCTCCGGTGCTTCATTTCCATCTCCGAATGCTTCATAGAATGACTTTTGATTCGTGTGAAAAATGACGAAAGCTACAAGTCGATCGCCTTCTAATTGAAAAATTCCATAGTTAAATAGCGCAGCTGACAAATTTTTTTCTGTTGAGATGGCCAATAAATTGGTAAATTTCTGCTGGAGCGCATCTAATTAAAGATATACTGATGTTAAAACATTATTAAAAACGGAGTCTGCACATTCTATGTGACATGTCACCTTCATTCTGCAACCCAGAAGAAACTAAGACAATTTCTATAGAATTGGAATATTCAATTTGTGACAAAACTTGGATAAATATTGAACGTGAATCACTAGTTGAGAAACTCGTGTTAGTTAAAAGATTTTTGTGTTTTTTAGAGGCTGAATGTTGAGTTGAGTTAGTAATTATAAGTAAAAGAATGGTCATGTGAATATGAAGACTCGCGCTCGCCATTTTTACCAAATTAACAGCTACGCGATTAGTGAATATTATTCGACAAATTCCAAACTAATATAGGAAATCGAAAGGTGCCACACTTGCAATGTTAATAGTGAACAAATTGCCGTTCATTAGTACAAGTTAAACCTAAGCAAACGTTAATGAGAAATGCCTGATAGGAGGTTTATCTGAGTGTTTGACTAATTCACTAATTGGAAGCATGGTGAACCATATCTATCTTCACACATTCATAAATAGTACAGATGTTAAACCCTACAAGAATAGTGCTCGAGAAAGGAATATTACAAAATGGTGTTGTTCTCATATTAGCTGGACTTACATTAAGCAAGCATTTTATTTTTAATTATTGTTGTTTTGTTAAAAGAACCCAGACTTGCATTTTCGGTTGAATTTAAGCTCGCTTTACAATTTTTAGAAACAAAATTTTACTCAACAATCGTTGGATATTCTATTCACAACATGTACAAAGCCAAGCAGAACTCGTGAATGAAAGCACAGGTTCAATAATTCCAAAATGATGAAATCCAGTTTCAATTTTAATGACGAGAAAGGGCAGACGTATTGCATTGCAATGTGTCATTCAAACAATCAATTTCGTTCCGAGCTAGTAAATCCTCATTGCCAAGATCATTGAAACAATTCAGCAACGGGGTGTGTTAACAAAGTGAAGGGATCTGCAAAGTCATGCACGGTCATTATCAACATATTTCCAAGATAAATCCACATGTTCCCTCCCGTTAGCATATCCTGCCCTAGTCTATTCAAATTTTGTTTTTGAATAGTCAGGAAGGTGAGCACGAGCAGCATGAACAGCATGTTCTCTCATTCATTTCAGTTTTTGCCAAGAAATTGGCGAGAAGCGAGCCTCTTTCGAATTCTTGCCCCAATTTCTGACATCTGACTCAGAAACGCAATTAAAAGGTGAACGAATTAACAGGTGAAGCAGAAAGCCGACAAGTCGCGGTTTCCATACAGTTTACACGAATGTCAGTTCCGATTACCAATCCTCACTATTAAAATCGCTGATCTGTGTTGCTCAAACAAGTATTAAATTTACATGATTTTGAAATGATTACGCAATTATAGTAATAATAGACCAACTTTTCAAAGCGGGAACCAGTGTACATTCTTCCAATTATGGTGAAAAACATGTAATCACAACACCATCAATTTCAAAATGAAAATATGCGCCAGCAAGTCCTTAGTTTTGTTTGTATTACTATCGGCTTTGATTTTAAAGTTGAGTTTCACAGTCAAGTTTGCGTCTGATGACAAAGTTCAAACCTCCGATTTCTCTACATATACCCAGCCTGTCCGTCTTACCGGCAACGAAATCCAACGTTTTTTGAAGAGGAAAGCGTCGGTATGGAATTGGGTGCCGATTCACGGGAGGCAAAAGCGAAGTGCGTTCGGAGATGGACGAAAATACCTGGCAATACCAAATTTAAAAGGGATTCAAATCCCAGTCAAAAATGTGAAGTCGGGCTTGAAAAGTGAGTATTCAAATTTAGCAATTTGTATTTAGCATTTAACAAATTTTTATCACATTCCTTGAATTAACCTTAACTCCCAGGCAATCCGCTCATCACCAAAGGAGCCAAGACTGGGTTTTTCCTGTTCACATCTTACGCAGCCAAATTGCTCGGTAGTTTGTTAAGTTTTGTCATCACCGCGTATCCTACTTGGCTGGCAGTGCCAACTTTAATTGGAGTCACGCTTTTGGCTGGAATCATACTGGGTCGACTCGCACAAATCCGTTTGACCCCAGTCACAATGCCCACAACAACACTTGCAACTACTACAACCACTTTACCAACTACTGCAACAACCACAACGACTACAACTACAACGACGACGACAACACCAGCCCCCGTAGGAACTGGAACAGCCGATTTCTTTGGGGGGACAAATTTGAGTGGGCCAGGGATTCGATTGACTGCTCCGATAGGAACATGTGTTGATGTTCCACCGCCAGCAGATAATATGTTCCAGTCAATTAATACCAATGGGAATTGTGTAGTTATTTGTGATATGGCAGGATGTGCTGGGTCTTGTATTATGTTTACAAATGCGGGGATTGTTGGGGATTTGGGTTCATTCAATTTGATGACTTCCTCGGTACTATTTTGCTAGACTCTCTATTTTTAGCATAATTTATTTATTAGGATTTACTTTACTAACTGTAAAATTATTAGCACCGCTTAGAACAATTGATCTTAGAATTTTATTTACCTTATATCAAACAGTACTAAAGGACATGATATATAAATGTTGACAAATTTCAACGAAATAAAATAGTGGATATAACTGTATGTCTGTTGAGCAGAATCTTGATAGTTACTGCCGCTAAAGTGATTGTCAGTTTTTGAAGGGGCCCTCGGTTGATCACTCTTCAAGAATGGTTTTTAGTCACATATGCTTGAATAATTCTTCTTAAATCAAAGCCAGGGGTTCCACTTTCCATGCTGATTTTGGATTTCAAGTCTTGGATTCCAAATATATCTCGCCCGCTCGTCGCCCTCACCACACAATCCAATTTCTTAGAAAGGTCTTGCTCACCATTTGAGATTAACGCTTTTAATTTGTTGAAGGTAGGCTGGAAGTACTTCTTTACTTCTGTTGAGTTTGGATTTCGGACTCTGAGAGCACGACTTGGCTGAAGGATTAGTTCCCGTAGAGACTCATTCATATCTTCAATCTTTTGAGTGCTACTGAATAAAACAACAAATGGGGGTCTTTCTCCTCTCATGATTTTTTCTTTTCGGAACGAGTTTTCCAAGATTTGAAGAATGCATGTGTCGAGTAAATGTATTTGCGGAATATACAATACGGTAGCAATATGAGATGAGGAACACTCTCCTAAAATCCTTTCCAATGTTTCCAGTTCTAAATTATTTCTTGTCAATAAAATGATGTTACGCCCTACGTTACGAATCTCGCTCAATGCTACTGGAAGGATAATATTGTCAAAATCAGTCAAGGATGACTTCGAAGGCGACCACGCGACAGAACAGTGAAATCCATCTTGCTCATTAACGAGTCTCTTGATCCATTCCACTGTCTCAGTTTTAATTCCACAAATCAAGATTTCCAAATCCGAGGGAACGGAGAAACCACCTGAGAATGAGAAATTGCCGAAGGTGTTCGTATTTGTGGGCTTCATTTTCCTCAGAGCAGTTTGCCAGTCCTCGTCCAACACTCGGAAGCCAATGAAATTCAATTTCTTGTGTTTGGTTTCTGATGATGCGTAT
>JAAXYW010002477.1:0-15145 GCA_036851895.1 Orthonychiurus folsomi | reverse complement strand
TGGAATGTTTGTCTGTTTGTTTGTCCGACTGTCCTCTATCTCCTCCAAAACCAGAGCGAATTTTAAAGGTTGATAGCTTAAGATGTTCAGGAGGTCAATGGGCATTCCGTGGGCGGGGTCTCAAGTTGACCTGACCTTTGACCTCTGAGTTAAGGGGGTGTCGACCTAAGCTAAAATGTTAGAAAGCCATGGCATGTGGCATATAATATAATAATTATATGTCCGGAGAACTCCTCCGAGACGGCTCAACGGATTTGGACAAATGAGGTATCATTGGAACCGTTGTAAATCCAGGACACCATTGCGACCACTCACTAAGCCTAAGTCGGTCGAAATCAAAAATTCTAATCAAAAAACCGGGTTTTTATCAGATATAATTCAAGGGAAAATTCAAAAATTAATATATCGATTTTCCATGTTTACAAACAAAATACGTCACCAAGGGGGCGGGGATTGCATATATGCAGTGCAATGCACGGTGCGATGCTATGCTATGCTGTATATGCATAGTGATGGTAGTCATCGACTGTTCCTTCCATGGTTTATTTGGTGCGGGAATTTATTTTTGAGTTTATGTTTGAGAGCGGCGGCGGCCGGAGGGAATTTAATTTCTTCCCTTATTTTAGTGTTAATTTTCAAATTCGTAAATTAAGTAAGTCAGCGTAACTGCTTTTAGTAAGGGAAGTGGTGAGGAAGGAATGTCACATTTTATTTAATTCATTTTGGTTTAATTTTGTGCAGTGTTATTGGCATTGGCCGAAAAAGTGTTCAGGTAGGAATTTAAAGGAATTGGAGAGGGGGGATTGAGGTGGTAAGGGGATTTAATGGAGGTTGTGCTTAATTTATTTTTGGTTTAACTTTATGCGAGAAGTGTTGGTTGTTTTATGTACCTAATGCAAAAATGGCCACCGGAGCTGGCTTTTTGGGCTAGTGCCACTATACTTACCTATACTACTGTGAAGAATAAATCAGTAGTTCATTTTCGAACTTTTTCTGTGTGTGAATACTAAACCAAACCAAATGCAAAATAAAAAACAAAGAATTGTTGTTTTTCGGCACTCTTTTACATTGAATTCTACGTAGATTTACGTTGTCAACGTGCTTTCAACGTTAAATCTACGTTGCTAAAATCCTAGTAACGTATATTCAACACATTTTCAACGTTATTTCCACTTTTAAAAAACACTTTCGCGTGTGGTCATCGTGAATATCGTTTTTTCAACGTAGAAATCACGCTACATTAAGCGGAATATGTGTTACTGGAATTAGGGGGGGGGGGNAATGGCCACCGAAGCTGGCTTTTTGGGCTAGTGCCACTATACTTACCTATACTACTGTGAAGAATAAATCAGTAGTTCATTTTCGAACTTTTTCTGTGTGTGAGTACTAAAACTAAACTCTTGGTCATCGTGAATATCGTTTTTTCAACGTAGAAATCACGCTACATTAAGCGGAATATGTGTTACTGGAATTATTGGGGGGGGGGGGGGTGACCGACAAGTGAATTATTACTTGATTTGCCTACCTTTATACAATTAATGAAATATCGTTTCCACATGTGACACCAATTGCACAGTTCACTGAATTAATTTGCCTGCCCAATGATGAAGCATAATTTTTGTTCTTCCCACTGGACACGGTTTCGCTCATGGGTTTTTCTGGGCTGGGTTTTTGGGCATCAAAAAGAGACTTGGGTTTATGGGTTTTTCCATAGAACCAATAAATTATCATAGAGGAGGATGTTTGGCTTACCCCTTCAAATAATTTCAAAGAATTTAATTCTGCTGAGTTCAGGATAAGGAGCACTTCTTGAGATTCCTTAGTTTACGTTTTACAATGACAGCTCAAAGCAATATCCCAGTTTGCCATTATTAGCGCGCTTTTGAGACTGAAGATGGATTCCAACTTACTAGTGCGTAAACACTTTGCCTTTTACAAGTATAGCAATCCGAAGTAAATTTTACACCATCTATAGCCTAAAAATAAAATCTGAATTAAGAAAGTTACCATGCACTTATTCGTGAGTTACAGAAGAAGGTAACCGGAATGGTCTGAGGGACAGATGAAATCGTTCAAAATTTGGTTTCTGCGCTCTTACATGGAGACAATGCGGGTATCTGAAATACGCCAACTAAAAACGTTCCTAGAAAATCAAAAAGAACTGCAGTTGTGTTCGTACCCTTTTCGTTGGAATGTGTGCCAGGGGCAGCCGACCAATTTGAACTTTCACGGAGTGAGAACTTGGTTAATATAATATGTGAGCAAAGCTATTTCTTTCAAACACCATTCATTATTTTATTTATATATATATAAAATGAATGACTGAAGATTTCCGCAGGCATTGGCTCGGGAGTTTAGTTCCTGCCCTGACGGCCCCTTGGACGAGCCGTGTCAAAGAAACGGTGTCTGCTGGAGATAGTTAGTATAGCTTCTTTTTTATCCTTTCAGTCTTTTCTTGCTGTTGTATGGAGTTTTCTAATCCTGCTCTTTTCTTCTTTGCAGAACCTCCACCAGATGTTTCATTAATTTTTTTTTCTTATTTTTATGTGTAATTGCTCCGGGAGGGTTTTCCCCATACTACGTGTGCCCTTATTGGCCTGGGTTTCCCCATCTCCTCTGCGCAAATGCGGAAGTAAATTTGTTTCTTTTCAACTTGTTATCATCTCCTTTTTTGGAAAAAAAATTTATTTTAATTTCTGATAATAAATTTCTGACGCTGGCTGCTTAACCAGTTTGGTCAACAATTACATATATCCATTGAAAACCCCACGGTTTTTTTCAAAAACCCACGTTTTGCGAAACCCTGAACTGGAGCACGTTGTGAAAGGCTGTGCTGGGCCCAATTTCATAATTACTATTGTTTTGAAAGCGTTGTCAATCGGCTTGGGCACATAAGCACATGTGAAGCCAAAATTTATTTGTGGTATAAAAGGCAGCTCAGATTCGATTTAGAAATCATTAAGGACACAGTATTTTAGATTACCCGGGAATTCAACAAATACAGCATCCCGTTGTCAGTTGTAATGAAGTCCCAAACGTTGATAATTTTGACAATATTTTGCGTCTGTGCAATTGGTAAGGCGTTTATTCCAATGCATTAAATAGACTTTTTTTAACCATATTTAATTACGTGTTATCAACAGGAATTATACAGCAAGTGGTCGCTCAGGGGCCCCAGTACACATTTTTAGACGCATGTAATCCAAAAGATTATGATTGTGTAGACGACAATGCAGAGGCAGACGACGTGTGTAATGATTGCTGCAAACAAAATGGTGGTGCGGATTTATCTAATGGGGTATGCTTCGCATATGCTTGTGGATGTTATAAGGCTGGCTGTAAATCCAGGCGAAAACACTATTCTGCTTAAAAGAGTGTGCATAAATCACATTGGTGTAAGTTCAACATCTGACGTAAGGGACATAGTGCAACTTAAGTTCTAGTTTACTGAATAAATAATAAATGTATAGTTGCAAAAAGCAGAGTTTGGTGTGGTACCTTTGTAATGTTATTACTTCATTATGACGGAATGTTTCTATTCAAATAAACAATTCAATTCACTGATTTATTCACCTGAATACGATATGTAATGTAATGTCAAGTCACATTGTTTCACGTGGTTTCGTGTTAGGTAAAAAAACCAAACCAAACATTAAAATATGCACATGTAGATACAAATCTCTTGAACTTATTTACTACCTAGGTCATAACTTTAACGTATTATTCTGCTCGTGTTATAATTGTAGACATCACTAAGGGATTTTATAAACAGTGCCGTACTTATACAAGATTACCGCAACTTAAGTTTAGGCATATGCACTAATTTAATCGACATTAATTACAGCCGGCAACTTTATGCTATTTCTCATATTTATTTTACTTCTATTTCACATTATTCTATTTTCACCAGCTTGATCAATCGTAATCGTACAAATAAAAATTCTAAACTTACTCCAAAAAAGTGTAAAAACAAAATACCAGCACCACGCTGTGTATAACAAAACGTGTCGCTCTTTAAAATCTTATCTCTCGCGCAGTTGAACGCCCAAAATCAAAGTTTGCCTCCACCGACGCGACACTGCTGCTAACTTCTACCTGATCCAATGCAGCCGCCTCAGGCTGACCCTTGACCTTAATCCAGTTGAGCTTATTAAACTAAAATCTCATATTTTAGCTCCTGTGCAACCTCAGCGTAGTTGGATTTAAAAGCTGCGGAGATCTCCTACACTAAAACTTTACATTGCACAATAAAGTTCATAAACATTTTTGAGCTAGAAGAAAGAATTAAGAAACTCCGCGGAACTGTTTTTGAACATAGACTATTTAGCGTATTTATCTAACACTTAATTACGCGTCTTATCTGCGTGCGAGCGAGCGTGCGTCCGACGTTTGTTTTTTTCGTATCCAAGGCGTTATTTTTACATTTTGCACTTTTCTATGCTACAACGTCAATTAATTTCCCCACTTTCATGGGATTGCGACTTGCTTTTGTGTGATTGTAATTGTGTTTTGCACAAAATGTTTGTGATTTGTGTCTTTGGTACGCAATCTTAAGGAGGTACGAGGTACCGCACGTAAGTCCTGCCTGCGAAGCAGGCAGGCGCGCTAGTTTCTTATAATGGTTTACTTGTTTATACTCCTGGAAGTGGGTTGCGGAAACTCACGTCGTCCATTTTTGTCTCCATATTTTTGCTTTCTCTTTCTGACAGTTTATGAATATCATTATTTGATTTCTAAATTCCATTTATGAAATATCTCTTCCACATAATTAATGACACCAATATACTCCATAATTTGACACAATTCCATAATTACTACCGCTGCAATGCTTCAGTCAGACAGACTAGACAGACAACACGATTACAATACCTGTGCCACATGCTAAAGCATGTGTGCTTGGTAATAATGCTATAACATGAAGAGAGAACATTACTATTTTCTTTGGCATTGAGCCCCACAACCCAACCCTAGTGGACACGGTGACACTAGTCACTAGGGGAAGTTGAAAAATGGGACTGCATAACGCACATGTCTGTTTAGATGGATGTAACGAAGAACAAGAAACCCGACTTCCATAAACGTAGCAACAATTGAATAGGACTTCACCAGTTGTTGGGATGCTCAGATTTGGAAAAAAACAAGGGATCAATTTAAATGTTTATAAATAGTGAGTTCCAATTTCACCTGAAGTATTATAAATGCAGGATGATATTAAGATCCAAATTCAGGTGTCGTGGTGTTGGAAGGTAATGGAGTTTGTAATTTGTAAGAAGTCCAGTTGGGATTAGTTTGACTGTGGTATCCATTGTCCAAACATATGGGAGCCATTAGCGCCTACTAGTAGCCAATGGTCTGAGCCAACGCCGAAGAGGAGAAGGCGGATGATGGGACTTTTTTTGGGGTGACGGAGAAAGAGGAATGGTAGTAAATTTAATCTATGAAGTCTTTCCTGGCTCCGGTTCCAAGCCAAATGTTAATTTGACCATTTCTAACTGTCGCCTCCTTTCCTCCCATAATATTTTATGTCTCACTGTATTACTCAGGAAGCGCAAAGTACAACTTCCTCCTCCAATTGCCCAAACTACTGCCAACCTGGGAATTCTTCACGTCCTCCTTCCCCTCCACTTAAACTGTGCTTAGGCAATCAAAGACAAAACTCCTTCCTCAGCTTCTCTTCCCTCACCATCATTTTGTGGGATGCGACAGTTACCCGGTGTTATGTCTATGCCAGAGGTCAAGGACTTATTTAATACCACCTTTTTTTAAGACTTGGCTTGGATTAAAACTAATGGAGAATGCAGACTTTTTCTAGCTCCAACTCTCCGAGGCAGATTAGTCTGGCTTGTGACGAATTCGTACAATAGATTTTGCATAATTAGTGGAACAATTAGCTTATGAGTCATTGCTGAAAACTGCTGATTATTTTTAGTACTTCCTCACTGAGCAATTGTAAATACATGAATGTCTGAATTAAGGTCACTGATACAACTCCAGGCTCCTTTCACAAATGTGAGTCATTCAAACTCGGTAAAAGTAAAAGAACATTTGGATTGTAGAATAGCAATGAGAGCGACAAATTAGTTCAAATGACATACAAACCTTAGATTTGAATTACTGTGGTAATTCAAATGGGCTTGGTTTTAGTTTAAGCTAAAAAGGGCTGAATACAGTTTGCGCACGCTCTGATATTTAAGAAAAATAAAATGGTAAGACAATTTATGGATTAAAACACTTTTTAATAAAATTAGTTATTATATAGTTTATTTTAATTAGTAAAGTTTGTTAATTTAAAATATAAATATTCTTTCCACAGAACATTCTCTTGGTGGTCTTCTCTGTAATTCTTGTATGTTGCATAGTAAGCGCAGCTCCCCAGTCGAACACAGAGAGGTCGGTAAGTCTCAGTGACTTCTGTAAGGGACCCGGACGATTTGCCAGCAGCGGTAATACTGCAGAGAAGTACTGGTATTACCAATGCGTGTACAACAGAAAACAGAAACGGTTTTTACTCTACCGTATCCGCTGCCCGGCAGAGATACTTGGCGATGGGAGAGAAAAAGTTACTTCGGTCTTTGATGCAAAAAAGATGAAATGTGTCCGGAGCTCAAGCAAAGAATACGGACATTCCCATTTGCTCTCGCATATGAGATTAAACCGATATTGGTAAATAAATTATAATCCTGTGCAAAGTAATTAGAATCTTATTTTTCAGCAGTGTAGTAAGCATGACTTAGACATCATGTACTAATTTTCAAACTTGTCAACGAGGTGGCCAGTAAAGTTTAGTTTCTTTGTCGTGTTTGTATGGTTATTTTATTGCCAAAGTCAAAAGAAAATTTCCTGTAATTTCGTACTCGGAATACTAGAGGTAATCCATTATCTTGGATCATGGATTTTGTACCTGTGTGGATAAGCATGCCTATATTCTTTTGTGTAGAATAGCAGTAAAACGGATTTCAAACAATTGCGCAGTTTCCAAAATCTGAACACAACGAATTTCAGTTGCAACTTTATCATTACACAATCATAACAAAAAACATGTATTTACGTATTTTAATTCCTAGCCCATATGTCAACAAAAAAACATGTATTTACCTATTTCAAGTCCTACCCCATATGTCTCTTCCCTTTTAAAAAGGAATTTAAATTTTTTAAATTTAAAACACGATAAGCAAAGAAAACTATTCTAAACATATATGTTATTTGTGTGTTGATTTTAAATTGTGAGTGGCTTGAAAATGATGGAGACGAAGGCTTCATATTTTGGTGAATTAGTAATGCAGAGCAGGGCGACGGAGCTAGAATAATTTTCCTTTTCCGTCTCCCAACTTCCTTGGCTTCTAGAACTTGACTTGGGAAATATGTAGGTGGGACCTGCCTCGCCCCTAGACGCGTGAAGCTTGGAAGACAAATGTTTGCAAGTGCTAAAAACTTTTTTGTACACCAGGGAATCCCATTAAAATTACCGAGTCCTTGCATTAATATGTGACTGGAATGAAAATTGTATAAACAATGATTTAGTGAAGACCCAGAGGACGGAAAAGGCGAGGTCTCGTTCCACAAGAAAGAGAGAAAGTCCGGATGAGGGTGGGCGAGAGTTTCCTTTCTTCTTCATCTCAATTCTAATACGATTTATACTTTATAGAGATGAATGAAAGTAGTAGTAGTAGTGGTCCACAATATTCCGAAAGAATTCCTCACATTTCGTGCCCTCAACTGCCCTGTACAGCGTACCGGAAGCGTCTTTTATTTAAAAAAATCTCTTCGAATGATAGACCACACGGCGGGAACAACCACATCGCAGTTGTACCAAATTTGCAGTTTCATACTTCAATTTAAAAAAAATAAGAAATGCTGTCTATGGTGTATACTTTTTGTGGGCTCAAAATTATGGGGAAATGATTTATTAGTAGAAATATGTTTAAGAAATAATAATCAGTTCATGACCATGCAAATACCTAGTCAGCTTTGGCGGTAAATCCCGCCTTGCGGTACAGAATCTCTCAACATTTCCATTACACCACCCGAAAACCCTTCGTAGCAGCATCCAAAATTCGGAAACTCAACGCGCAATCTGAAGTGCGATTCCAAGGGAGATTTCGGTTGAAAGTAAAGCATTGCTGTCGGTGTGGGTTCTTTTGCGAATGTGGTAAGAAGCGTGGAATTCTAGTCCACAACGATCAACAAAGGGGGAACTAAGCTAATTTATTTAAAACTTGCATATCACACCTCACTGAGCCTGCAAATATTTTTACATTTTGTGAAAGAGCATACATTTCCGGACTTGGCTCGAGTTTGAGTCCAAGCCCTTCTGCTCACGAAGCAATAGCAGTCAATCTCCTTGAAGGGTTTTATAGGAGTTTCCCAATTCATTCCATCACATAAACCAGACGGCACCAGAAGTACAATGTAATTTGATTTCGTGTTTGAAGTCTACGCCCGCACTGCACAGTTATGGAGTGTCAAAAAATATTGTGAAAATTTACCACCCACTAAAATCCCAATTTAGAACATATCTTATATTCCGCTCGTTGCATTTATTTATACAACGTATAACGTAGAGAGATCGATTAGTTTTGGTGGTTTTATGGTCGTAGAGTTAAGAAAAACAGCACTTCACTAATTAGCTTTAATTAATACACGATCACTGATTTTGTTTTTGAACCAATTCCTTCTCTAGTCAATTATATTTACGTGCGATTAAATCAGCAATTCAAAATTACGTGACAAACACTTCACTTCAGGGCTTAACCACTTAATATTTACTAGATTACTGTGTGTATGTGCTAGTGCAGTTCAAATCTAAAATTGAGGCATTCGTGTTTAAAACAGCTCACGTTTGCCAATAACTTATAATGAGAATATTGTGTACTTTAGTTCTTTTCATTGTCATTAATGAAATAAGAACAACTCCTCTTCAAAAACCCAAGGAGTTAGAGCATGTTCATACAAACTGCACGAGACCGGGATTATTTGCCCTGACATTTGGTAAGTACCACATTATATACTAGCCATGTCTGATTCTCATTTTAAACATAAACTTTATAATAGACGACGGTCCATCTGTCGGGCGTACTGAGGGGATTTTGGATGTTCTTAAACTGAATAATGTCACTGCCACATTTTTTGTTTGTGGGAACACGTATGGTGATCTCAGAGCTTCACCTTCTCAACTTTTACTAAAAAGAATCATTTCCGAAGTAAGTCCGACCAAGGAAGTTGTTTCCATCTTTTTAAAATAGTTTGTCCTTATGAAATCTATTTGAAAATGCATTTTTTTCACCCGTTTTTGCAGGGTCATGAAATTGGAATTCATACCTGGAGTCATAGATACTTGCCAGACCCCTGGAGACATGTCGAAGAGGTAAGAACCGAAGTTACTTCTGTTTCGGACAAGGTGTACGAGATCACGGGGCTCAACATGACAGTGATGCGGCCTCCTTACGGAGCTTACAACAAGACATTGGTGGACATTGTGTATGGAGAACTGGGTCATGAGATTATTATGTGGAACATAAATACTCTGGATTGGAGTCATCCAGGGGACACGGAGGAAGGAATTCGTGGGTACATTGAAGGTACACAAAATTCTACTTTGGACACACATTCCTTCATTGCACTTCATCACGACCCTTTACTTGGTGGGCCAGAATTGACTCAAGCCGCCATCGATTTTATGAAGAGTTTGAATTATAAATTTGTAACTGCGAGTGAATGTATTGGACTGGTGCAATAAAATGGAAATTGTATATGCGAAACGAAACATGTGTAATTTTTAAGGTGGCAGCTGACCAGGCCACACTCTCTACTCTGGTCACCGTCACTTTTACTTGTGACTAATAATGGGTAATAAATTGTTGAAACATTGCAATAAAATACATATTGTAGTATTGATTTCAACTCAGCTATCTCTTACGCTTGTCATTATTTTAGCATTTCGTGGCACTACCAATTCAGCTAGGTTCTAAGTGTTTGGCAACACATTATAAACCCAAATTACGGAGCCTTGCTCATAATGCGAGCGTTGTGTACTCTGGTTCTATTTATTGTCACTAATGAAATAATAGCAACTCCTCTTAAAAAATCTAAGCAGTTGGAGCATGTGCACTACAAACTGCACGAGGCCAGGATTGTTTGCCTTGACATTTGGTAAGTTAAATTATTTTGCAAACCTTCAATTCATACTCATTCTTGCAACGACTCTTTAATTTGATTTTATTTATTGTTAATACAGACGATGGTCCATCCGCTGGGCGTACAGAGGCCATTTTGGATGTCCTCAAACTGAATAACGTCACTGCCACATTTTTTGTTTGTGGAAACACTTACGGAGATCTCAGAACTCTACCTACTCAACTTTTACTTAAAAAAATCGTTTCCGAAGTATGTCCGGCCAGCATAGCTGTTTCCAACCTTTTAAAATAGTTTATCTTGGGGAATTTATTTAAGAATTTATGCGCTTTTTCCAGGGTCATGAAATTGGAATTCATACCTGGAATCACAAAGACCTTCCAGAACCCTGGAGACATTACGAAGAAGTAAGAACCGAAGTTACGTCTGTTTCGGACAAAGTGTATGAGATAATGGGGCTTAATATGACAGTAATGCGGCCTCCGTACGGAGATTACAACGAGACATTGGTGGATATTGTGCATGGAGAGCTTGGTCACGAGATTATTATGTTTAATATCGATACTACGGACTGGGATCATCCAGGGGACACGGAGGAAGGAATTCGTGGATACATCGAAGGTACTCAGAATTCTACAGTGGAAACGCATTCCTTCATTGCACTTCATCACGATCCTTTACCTGGTGGTCCGGAATTGGCTCAAGCCGCCATCAATTTCATGAAGAATTTGAATTATAAATTTGTAACTGCTAGTGAATGTGTTGGACTAGTGAAGTAAAGTAGAAATTACAAATTCAAAAATGATTGATTTGAAACTTTTAAACTTATGTGATATTTTCTTGAAATAAATAATAAACAAATCGGGATTGGGCGCATGCATGCAAGCATGTTAGATTTACCACCACACCACTAGAAAAAAACAAATTGCATCAAGTACATGCTAAAGCGCACTTTGGTAAACCCCCTCGAGTAAATTCACTTAGGAATGTAAATCTCAATTGGTAAAATGTGTCGCATATGACACACCTTTTTCATATCCGAAAAACTGTTGGAGCAGAATAATTGGAAGCAGAATTCTCGGGATTGGTTCTCATGAATATAAATTTTGAAGGAAAATTCGATAATACTTGTCGATTGGGCACTTGAGGTTCGACGCCATGTGGCTGCTTGCTTGCACTGCGTGCACGCGTGCTGCGTTTGCTCTGATTCCTCTCCCGGGAATTACCGCTCGGAAGGAAATACCATCGGACACTGACATATGCAATTGCATGGGAGACATGTAGGAAATGTTAACGATTTTTATGAAATCATGAATGGACAGAAATTAACTTCATTGGGTTTTCCAAACCGTTGACCATAGACAAAGGGG
This sequence comes from Orthonychiurus folsomi, assembly GCA_036851895.1. NCBI lineage: Eukaryota > Metazoa > Arthropoda > Collembola > Poduromorpha > Onychiuridae > Orthonychiurus > Orthonychiurus folsomi. The sequence goes on along the minus strand of JAAXYW010002477.1, from coordinate 3,644 downwards.
AACTGACAATCAAAAAGTGAGTTGAAGGATACGAAATTTGTAAAGTGGCTATAACTTGGTCTATTTTCAGCCTTCATGAAGTGGATGGCTTCAGTCGTCCAAATGTGAATCCAATGGACTTTCCCATTCACGTCAAGAAAGTTAGGTTAGGTGGCGGAGAGAAAAGAACTCTTCCCCCCTCCTGATATTTGAGTTTGTGACTGAAATCAAATAACATATGAATGGACACTCACCATAATGGAGATGTAATGGCCTGTGAATGAATGATGACCGTCAAATATCTCCTCTCTCTAATGCTTTAGGATTGAATGGAAATCAAATTCAGGGGAAGGACGCAGACGACCATATATCTCAATGCCGAAAAGGGAAGGTTCATAAATATATTCCGCCTGACAACTCAACCAGAAAATATCCTTTGCACATTCTCAGTCCAGTGGTCAACATCGAAATAAAAAGAGTTGTCGGCAGAAGAGGGGTGTTTCCCCATTTAATCAACTTCAATTTCCAAAAATAAAGAAACCTGGACAGATTTTTTGCCTAAAATGCATTCATACAGCTAAAAGCATTATTACAGCTTACTAAGTTCAGGCTGTGATGTTGTGAAGAAGTCCATGTTGGTATTGGGTAAGATTTACTTTTGACAGCGGGGATGGACGTGGCCGTCGTGGCACTTGGACGGGTGACACGCACTACATTTTCCATTGTATCCCGAGTCGAGGTTGTACAATGGAATGGATACGACAGAGGGAACCTTTCCTTTAATCCCGTGCGCTGAAAGTTCCTGGAATTTATCTTTTAGCAGAAAATGGAGTGAAAAGTTTTCTAATTTCGTATTAGCTCAGTTCACAACACAAAAGGGAAGGTTTGCTGAAGCGGAAGTTTTGGTGTATTGTTGTGCATGCAATACTTAGGTTATGCTATTAGAAATGAATGAGAAGTTTGTGGAGAGAAAAAGTAAGGTTCCTTGAACACGGGGAGCATGATGGGTGAAACACAATGGAAGGCGTCAATCCTGATGAAAGGAAGGGTTCAGCTTAAGGCTACAAAATTTTGAGGGAGGAAAATAAGGGATCGTTAGGAACTTGGCCTGTGGTATGCAATTCAAAAGCAACATTTTCTTTGAGGGTCCGCTTTGCTTCTCTGTAAGAAAGACTTCTTGGTTTTTGCAGAGTAAGGATCTTGATAATTATGTACAAAATAGTAATCTGTTCAAATATATATTAAATTTCATGAACCTTGCAAAATCGTAGAATTAATTTTGTTCAGATTAGTGTTTGTCAGCAAAGAGCAAATGCAAATCTTGCTTATATCCTACACTATCAGACGTCTTTTACCAGTGGAGTCAGTCCCTTACTGTTGGATTCCAAGACGAAGTTTAATGAGTTTTCTCTCATTGAAATCTATCTCAAGCTGAAGCACTCGCTCCCGTGAACACAAAGTTAAGGAGTGCCTGCCTGCCTTCACTGGTGTGGAGAGTTTGCAGAGTCTGGAGAAAGTAAATACACGCACACAATGGAAAGCCGAGATAAACAAATTAGGAAGTCATTCTCAGCTTACTTTCCTCCTCAGTTCATTTATCAATGTTTTATTACCCATGTTTGGCGAAGGCTGAGGCGAAAGGAAGGAGGGGGGTTCCAAAATCTGGAATGAATGATTCAGGAGATAATTTAAAGTTTGAATTCTAACTCTGAAGAGAAATTCCTTTTTGTCAATAACTTTACTTTCCCTCCGACTCTCTCCAGTTCATGGAAAAGCCCTTTGAATTTATTCTTTCACTCACTCCTTCACTTCATTCAAACCCAACACAATCTTGTTGAGTGCTCTGTGAACATTGTCAAGGGCTCAAGAAATTTACACTTTGTCTACTCATATAAATTATTCTAAGAGAGTATAAAGATTGACATTTTGTATTGATTTGTTAAAGTTTTAAATCTAAATCCGTACAAAATCTTGAGAAATGCGTTACACTATTGTTTGGCCATGACCTTAAGGTATTCACAATGACAGGCAGCTTCAGCCGAGCTGATTAGCAGCTAATTGTGAGTTGAAAAACCAAACGTATCCCTGAGTCACAACTACAACTTCATTTGTGAAGTCAACTTCAATATTTAAATATATGGATTGACGTTGTAATTCCCAATAATATTTTTCATGAAAATTACGAATTGAATCTTTAGTTTCTTGCACAGAGTCCTCCACTGCCGTTCAAGGCGGCCAAAAATCTAAATATGTCTGGAAGTCAAAGTTTGTGGTATTTTATTCGTGTGGGTGCATCCCGTTCAAATAAAGAATGTAAAGCTGATTAGCGAAGAAAAGAACACAAATCCCTCCTTGACTAGATGGTTCAAAACAGAAAAGTAAAGAAAACACACACAAATGTACAACCCCCTTTTCGAAAAGTCAGTTTCGATCGGACAAAAGAATGAATTTTCTTGAATCCACAAGGATTTTGATTTTTTTTTCTCTTTCTCCTTCCCCTCGCCTATTACAACTTGGATTTCTCCCTGTGTTTTCTTCCACACTCCGTAGAATTTCAAACTAAAATCCCCGTCTTTACTCTGCACACATCCATTCCCATGTATGTGTTCGATTATATTGCATTGTACATAGTTTCTTTTTAGTTTTTTTCACTGGACTTCCTATTTGAGTCTACGTGTGTAACGAAATGGCCCCGGAGGGACTTCTCTTTGCCTCAGCACCAACCATCCTGCAAGTCCAATGTCTTTTCGTATTCTCCTAACTCCGTATGCTTTTAGGGGGAGAAGGGACCAAAGAGTTACACTTGTATAAGTAGAAAGAGATAAAGGTGAAGAAGCACGTTTCGGAGTTCTCAATCGATTTCCCCTCTTCCAAATCAGCTCATGCAAAAAAAAAAGTTTTTTTGAAACTTTTTGATGCTTCCATTCCTTTCCAATTTTACGGCAACAATTTCCAGACACTGGCGGGGTGAATGGCAAAGCCAATCTGCAGTTAAAAAGTAAAATAGAATCGGTGTGTATGATTAGTCTAGCATGTTGTTTACGTGGAAAAACCGATTGCTTGTTAGGTGCTTTCATCACGGGCAGGCTTATGATCTTCAATTGTAATGTCACGTCACGTGACGTCACACCGTTTGCACCTCTGAATTGGCAAATGATAAAGCAATGTTTAATGTGTTGTTTCTAGTGCATGTCACTAGTAACTCTAAAAAACCAAAAAAAATTATCCACATTCTTGCTAAGAAGCCGTAGCAAATCAATCACATGCCAACATCGGCTCGAACAGACTTTATTGCATGGCCCGACCTAATTTCTCCTATATTTGAATCACACATTTTCTTCAGTAAAGATGAGTTATGGAGCACCCGGAAATGGATTTATTCATTGCACTGCATTGAAATTTATTGCGTAATGTCAACCAATAATTATTTGGCTCTACAATAATTTTGGAAATGCTTACAAATTTTAAGGTAACCTTCAACGCCGTTCCACGTTCTGAAGAAATGTAATGGTTCACAAATAAATAGACAGTTGTGAATCAAGGTATTTTGAAACTAATCAAACACAAGTATTGCTAGTCATCAATTACAGTGAGAGAAAATTGTAATTACAAACATTCAAAACAAAACACATTTAATCAATTGAACAACAGATTAAAGCCACAAA
>JAAXYW010002476.1:0-15147 GCA_036851895.1 Orthonychiurus folsomi | reverse complement strand
TTAATACCCTTAAATTGCATTCAGTTGGAAGCAATGTGATGTCTATCTCTGCTTCCTATGTAATGTCACCACCTAGCTTCCACGATTAGGTTTAAAATAAGACGCTTCCTTGCTTCTTGAGGTAAATAGTTGCAGCACTCCGCTTCCAAACGTGGTTTTAATCCCAATCGATTTTTGTGATGTGAAGCGGTGTGAAGCCGCATTTAGGTTTTAATGCCAATCATCGCTGCAAAGACACGGACAGAAAGACAGACGGAAAATACGATTGCAATACCTGTGCCACATGCTAAAGCATGTGTGCTCGGTAATAAGCAAATGCTAATTGTACTAATGCTGAGTAAACTTTTATGCAAGTATCGAATCTAAAAATTGAATACAAAATAATCTAATCCGGATAGTAAGTTGTATCTCTCAGACTTGACTTCTACGTTAAGGACGCATATTTGATAATATTCCATTAAAATTTTTCCAATGCTTAAGCAGCTGTGATCGTCCAAAAGTTATTTGAGATTATTTTTATCAAATCCGACTAGAAAATCATTATTTGGTCTATAATCAAATTCACAAACATACCAGTCTTTCGGAAGGAAAATTGTACTCTATCTTAGTGCGAGCCCTGGCGTTTTTAAGACGCTTTTCTTATAACCAAATCATGTGCTTTCAAATTTCTATCATGTAAATTTCTCGTCGAAATATATTTTCCAGTTCAAACAGGTAATGGATTGTATTCCCTAAGCGTCACATCCCCCAAAAAAACTTGACATACAAATCTGTCAGACGTCCAAATGTCTTCAATGCTTGATAAAATTCCAAAAGTCAAATGGAAAACCCAAATATTGCAGGGCTTGTGTTTCGTCAAAATATTTGCCTGGCCTGGAACCTTGTATGTGGAATTGTGAGGTTCATGTAAATGAGATTTCCGCTTCACCGGACGCCGATTTTCAAAGTTCGTTCTTGAGGTAGGATTGTTTACATCTGCTGTGGATTCAAGTTAAGAGTGGAAGATTGATTTACCTGCCCCGCCACTCTATTTTATTTATCTAACCTCGTACGGAACGGAACATACGTAACGCAGTACTTTTTGTGACCCAAACTCAAACGTACGTCCGTCCAAATAAAACAGCATTAAAAGTGAATGGACTTTTCAGTGGGGTCAGTGGGGGTGAAATAATGCTGAAGGCCCGCAGAGACCCTCCTGGAGCTCAAACAGAAATTGAGTTGCATTTCACGACTCAAGGATTTCTTCCAATTCCTATCTAGCCACACGGGACGGGACAGCGTTTGAACAACAAAGAAAGTGGTTTGGATTTCAATTGAACGAAAAACGAAATCAAAAGGTCATGCCAATACGGGAGAAATGGAAAATCTAATATTCTGTCGTCCTCCGGCTGTTCCTTACGACTTAATGCACTCCGAATTTCCTATTCCGTACTTGTTAAAACGTTATTGTGAAGTAAGCAACACATTTGTAAATTCAATTTTTAAAGTTGTTTCAATCAAATGCGGTGAAAGTGTTGAAAATGTTATGAATATGCCGAGCTATTAAGAAATTAACATTTTCGACCATGTCATAATTCCAGATACTACGTAATACAAAGCTGCAAGATTTTGCTTATATACTGTGTACGTACACTTCTGGTCTTCACCCTACTTAAACCTCAGGTGTGTTTGATTTATTCCCCGTTTATTTGTGGGAAATTGGCCGTAAAAACCCTGCGTGCAGTCGCAGTCAAAACGAGGGAAAATGGTCAATGTACCGAACTATGCCTTTTTCCTATTGCTGGAGGACAAAATGGTTTAAAATGAAGAAATAGGTGAAAAATAAAAAGAAGAAAGACTTGAGATTCTGCTGTGCTTTACTTCTTACGTACGTACATATTGCGTTGAAACAGATCTTCCCCATTTCATTTTTCACCCCGGAGTCTTTCATCAATGACGACGGTCGGTGAAACCGGCAGCTGCTGCTCCATGAAGACCAACCCCTCGCATTGCATTCAGAGTTGGATTTATTGTCTTCCTCAGGTCGTCCATGGCGCAATGGAATGGAATATAATGATCTCTTGGAGTGAGACGAGGAAAGGGAAGGATCCCGTGTGTATTTCGTATGTTGCGTATGTCCAAGGGTTCCCAGTCCACACAAATGCCTTAGTTAAGGTCCCTATTATCCTCAAAGGGGCTAGGAATTGTGAGATCCCTTTCCCTGTTGTATTCTGTCCTGCTGTAATATTGACTAAGGACCGACTACGAAATAACGAACCTTGTGTTTGTCAGCTTTTGTTATTTAGGATGGGAACAACTCTGTTAGTCAGCATAATTTGGTGGAGATTGACTTCTGTATGATGGGAGACGGAATTCTAAGTCTTATTTTTATAAGTGTTAATTAAAGAGGCACGCTGAGGAGGGCACCCGAAAATGTACCACTTGCTGATTTAAAATATAAAACAGGCTTGAGCTTGGGTCTCGCTTGTGAGATCTAATCTTAAGCTAATTAATTGATCTTTGGTATTCACAATGCTATAATTGTATGACATTGACCCGGTAGTCCAGAGAAATGGCGGTTTTGGTCAACTTTAATCTCAACGAGAAGGTCAGTTGTCAGACCTAGATGAAATCATGCGATGCATAGTACTATAATAGTGTCCACCAACCATGAATGCAAACATACAATACAATATTTTATTAGCTTTTAGTATGTTTCCGCGCAAAACACTTCAGAGTTCTGATTCGCCGGTGATGGTGCAGCCTTCATTCCCTTCCTTGTTGGGGTTCGGCTAGTTCGGCGGTTGCCATCCAGGACTTGCCAAATATTGGGTCAGGAAAGAACAATCGAAAATATCATTCATAAAGCCAATGTTTACCTTACGGATCCAAACCTTTGTGGATACGGGGACAAGTAATATGATTTCGATTTCTTATTGCTAATTACGCTTGGTCTGCTGGTTCTGGTAGTCTATTTTGTATGTTCAACGAATATTTGGTTGATCCATGGATGAAATTAAAATCTGCTGCTCTGTAGATCTTCAAAGAGAAAGCAACGTATAAATGTCAACCAACTGCCAAAGATTTGAAGCATGTTGGTGCTATATTTAAAAACTTTTTATTGTAATTTCTCTCATAAAGTTCTTGCCACAATTTACGAACATATTTTATGTTTAATTTAAATTTTTGTTGCACATACAGAATATTTTGATATTGTGGCACACGGCACGGCTGTGATGAGATTTGATCATAAAAATAAAAATACCGGTGCAGGTGGTGAGAAAACGAAGCTATAAAGTTGAAAATGGTGGCGCTTGGCCAAAGTGCGGAGCACCAGAGGGTTCCAGCAGTATCGGCAAATTATTACTCAAATTGCCGTGCGAAATTGAAAGTGCTTATTACAATAACTGCCAAGGCGTGGCACACCTGGTTGAGTTTCAGGTTAAACACCAGCCATAGAGAGGAGTGGCGTTTGAAAAGGTTCGCAACGCAAGGCATTTCGTGGCTTCGAAAATGGATTGTTGAGTCGTGCTGTTATTTTGCGTTCTGTGATGATGATTGGTTTGGTTTAGAGGTAAGTAAGTAGTAGTGACAGCGGAAACTGAAATTTGAACAAATTATAATGTAATCCTAACACTTTTAGGTTTTTTTGCATGGCATGAAGTGGATCGAAACAGGCCGTAGTTTCACACGAATGCGATCGCAATACTAAAGTATCAAGGAGAACTGTTTGACTGAAATATAGCCAAACTGATATCTCGTTTGCATATGAGAAGAATGGATTTTTCCAGATTCAAATTAGGTTTTTCTATTGCGTACTTTGCTTCGAAAATAAATTTTGTAAACACGCCATCAGCATGGAGAAGGAATTAATTTGAAAACCTTAATAATTAAGCAAATTGTAGTTCAGTATCGCCAAACAACAAAAGCTTAAAATAGAAATTAATTTCAGCGCTTATGGTTCGGTTGCATGACATTTTCTTCTAGAATGCGACAACCTTCTACAGTAAAGTTTGGCTGAAATTTAGAACTTTTGTCTGCCCTCTACTCGAGTTAACGTAGAAAACTGTATCCTGGAAAATTTGTTAGGAGAAATCCGGCATCCATCCGCACCACAAATAGATTTGACATAAGAATATTCCAGTGCATTGTTATGCTTCGCCTTCAATTTACGAAACCTAATGTAACGTAAAAGCAGCTGTCTAAATTGCGACGCATATGTCGCCTCACTCACATGTGCACAAATATGAATTACAATCTACAGTATAAAATTTCGGCGGACCAAGTCGACCGACCCGACCAGGCGTGTATAATCTATCAAATCGAATAGCAATAGCACTGAACAAGAAGTTTACTTTGAGTTCACGTGGACGTCAAAAAACCATAAAATATAAAATTATGGAAATCGGAATGTAACACCCTGCATCTGCAATGCTGCCCGGCTGGACTCCGTCCCATTTGTTTTAGAAATCCATAAATCAAAGCACATTTGTGTAGAAAACCAATAAAAAGTCACAGAGATAATATTGCTTCTAGCTTCTACGTTTTGGAGATTTCATCATTTCTAAATATTTCCGAATTGATTTGCTTTGATCTATTTCACTAGAATTTTGCAATCGGAATCGGCTGTAAATTTCAAATTCAATCTTATCTGCACATCAAGTGGCAACTATTGCTCCAACTTAGCCGCAAGTTTGATGAACCATAACCTAATATTGGTTGAAATGTGAATACATTAAAATTACAACCGATTTGCAACTCTAATGCAATAGTACACAAGACACTATGATAGGAAAGTGGTAGCAGCTGTCAATTAATTAATCCAAAATTTCCAGTTTTTAAAATTATTATGCAGTTATTACGAATGGATGTTATCTTTTAAACAAAATCTGTACCTTCTCTGTAATTATTTCGGATCAACTCCACAAGTAACAGCGCAATCAATACACAATTTACCTTAAAAGAGAATGAATGGATGCTGTGCTGGACTGGAATTGAAAAAATAACCGCGCGTCCCTGTTTGTATTTTTCAAGCTAAACTTTCTTCAACCTTTAAAATGCAATGAATTAAATGCGCTGTGCTTCACTTCACAATTCCCATCGATGGATTGGATTTGTATTTTATAAATCCCTGGATCCCAACAAAGTACACAATCCCAAATTCCCCTTAACCACAGAATAAAGGGTTGGATTCGGATCGGAGGCCTTTAATGCTTGCACCGCACTGCGTGTACAGTACGTGGTGTACGAGTAAATGCAGACATGCCCTGCCTTGCCTGGGATGCCTTGCGTGCGTGCGTACCCGTACAGCACGGCACGGCACGGCACGGGAAACACACAGAACGCAACGCAAGGCAAAGCGGAGCGAAGCTCGACGAAGGGGAACAGAAAAGTTAAGTACTCGGACCCATTCCACTTTTTGTCTCATTCCACCTTTGCAAGCGGACCCGCTCACAGCCACCCCGAAACGCAAAAACAACGTATTTCAATTCACTGAAAAAATACAAAGTGATTGTGTGTCTGTGTATTTGTGGTGAACATACTGGCTAATTAACATGAACAACTGTAAGGTAAGAATTTTTGATTTCTAATTTTAATTTGTTAAGCTTTTTCGTATTCGAAGTGTTTTTGGGAATCTTGAAGTCAGAATTTGTATAGGGGCGTACGTGAGTTGTAGGTGTGGAGTAAAGTTGAAGTGTTGGGTTTCAATAGTTGTGCAAACTTTGTGAATGAGCGTTGCAAATCTTTAGTTTGGTTTTAGATATGAATTCATGGTCATTCATCTTTATGTTGTTTTCAGTCCATGGTCGTTTAAATCTATTCAACGTTTGCGAATCCCGCAAGGCTGTTGGATAATAATTGTTACTTTGTGTGTGATGTCAACAGACATGTGTGCGTGCGTGTGGGCTGCCCTTAAGCTGGATTTGTGCAAATAGTTTTAATGATCATGGCCACTTTTTGCGTATTAAAATGCTCTTACACCAGACTTACTAATTCCAAGACACAAACTTTGCAATGTTTTTCGTACGATTGCTCTATTAGTTTTGTTTAACAATGTTAGCATGGTTAAATATTTCCTTCCCTCTTGACGTGCAAAGACGATACCCAATTCTGCATCATTGTTTGACATGGTCTCTCTCTTGTTCAATGCTCTATACAATGTTGTTTTTGTCAATCATTCTTACAGTAAAATTTATGGCTTCATGTTAGTTACTTGCGTTGCGTAAAGAATTGGACGTAAATTCAACTTAGTTTTGACGAGTTCTCATACTTATTTTGATAAAGATTCCACAATACGTTTTCACGTTAAGTAAAATCGTTCCTGGAAATGAAGACTGACTTCTTCACAAATAAATCAAAATAATTATAGATGTGAAAAAACAAATTCAATTTGAGAAAGATTGATAGGGCAGACAAAGGACTTCCCTTGGTGGATAAACATGAGTTGAACGACTATTTGCACGGCGTTCATGTTATGATTGAAAACTGAAAAGTAATAACTTACAATGCCAGATCCCATTTATTTGCGTGCTGCAGTATTAGTAGGGTTTCCCTTTACAAGGAGTAACAAATTGAAAAATATTTCACCAACCCGTGAGCGAATGTAATACTAAATTGTATTGAACACTGTCTTTCCATTACTGACTACAGTCCCAGGTGCGGTGCGATAAATAATACCATGGCGGGCACTTTTCTATCAATTCTTCCTTTGGAGTTTAAACCAAGCAACATTTTTGTCAAAATATGATTCAAGTTTTGTTAAAATGGGAAAGAACCTATAAATAAAAGTTATTTTTCTCTTAGGAATTTCCAGACAAAAACAACAAAGAGGACTAGATTGACACCACCGCTCACATTTGTTTGGACAAATTCCTCAGCTCACCGTGGCAGGTGACATTTAAAAAAGTGCACACAAGAGTCAAATGAAATTTTGCATCCCATCATTCAAGTTTGTGACTGGCCAACCGTTCCACCCAAGTAAACTAGAACGACAATTGTCTTCTTCGCGTTAAAGGTTAAGCCCAAACTTGTCAACTTGGGTTGTCAATTCCACTCGACTTGTCAGGAGCATCAACTCACGCGACGGATCCAAATATCAGCATTCTCACCCAAAGTTCCGACCAATTCAAAACCCAACCCAGCATTCAGATTGTCCCCTTCCTTTCATCCAGCATTGGGTCTGGCAAATAAGTACGTTTTGATGTCAGTTTTATCTTCTCCGGCGAATTCCTCCTTACTTGAAGTAAAACTTGAATTTTTGAATTAAATTCCCGGGCTGTTCGCGTGGCTTTTGTTTTTGCTGAGCTAAACAAGTTCGAGGCCATTTAATTCTTACGTGTCGTGTCTCGACCCAGAGTGGACTCCTTGTTATCCACTACCACAACCACACCAACTAAAGTGTCAATTTCTGGGATCTTGGATTTTTGTGTGTGGAGCGAGCCGTCATCTCATTCCTTGTAATCATTTGGATCCCTCGTGGATGACATGACATTGACTGGAACTTGTTAAGGAGAACATCTACGAAGCTTTTCAATTCAAGATTCCTTCCTGTCCTTTTGAAGGGCCAAAGTTCGGACAAGGTCAAGTATCTCGCACGTGGATTTGCTTCTGTGGATGTTGTAAGTGGACATGACATTTGGACAAACTTTAAAAACATATTTCAAAGGTGTTACAAGTTTTACTAGTTGGAAATAAGTTGAACCTTGTTATAAACGTATTCCTTCATATTGCTTAGCTTTGCCAAGTAAAGTGTGACTGTAAAATTGCAATTGACTCGAACTTCACTACATAAACTTTTTGCAAGAAGTAAGTGACGAAGGATTTGTGGAGTGTTGTGGATTTTTTAACCATCACGTACGTAATACTCCAGCTTAGCCAAACGAGGATCGAAGAACCAAGATTTTGCAGCTGTTTAGTTACGGTCGATCTTGTATCAACTTTCAAGGTGAGTGGAATAGTTTTCATTTGTAATGTTATGCATGGCAGACAGGTACGCACAAAAGGGGAACAAATGTGAATGCAATTTTGCATTGGCTTTGCATGAATTGAATTGAATTGATGATGATGGTAGCTGGGTTTTTTGTTGACTTCATTCTCGCCAAGTTGAAGGACGAGCATATGAAATGGGTGGAAGGGTTGGTGTGGAGCTTCTGGCTGCATGGGAATTGAGTTTTTATGTGAATTGAATTGTACATGAATTATGTTCATGTGATTGCAAAAACAAAGAGGGCTGCGCAATTTGCGATTTAAAAGTTGGGTAAGCAAGCGAGGGGCTGCTGCTTGGGCAAATACGTATTGGCTATGGCCAATTTCTCACATTTTGGTTTGACGTTTGATGTGGGGGAGAAGTATGCATTGATTAAAGGAGACGGGAGCGCACGACGCCGAATGTCATTAATTACCTGCTCCTGTGCTTCGTGTGCTCTTAATTATTGGTTTTGCTGGACAGGTGTGTTGTATAGTTTATTGGCAGGACATTTTACGCCAGAGTTGTATGGTGCGGATTCTTAATTCTTGTGTCAGTCTGTCATTGTCTTGAAGATTTGAAGGCAGGAGACGCATGGCAAATTCCTCATCTCAAATTACAACTTACATCCAAACGCAAATCTGAATAAAACGTAATTACCATTACCAACAGGCCGCAAGGAAATCCTGCTAGTTGACTCCAAGCAGAGAATAATTGAATGACAATGCTCCTTGTCAAAAAGATTGCATGCATTCAGGATGATATTAATTAAGGATTTATTGCCCTCTCTCGTTTTGCATCCAGCAAATGTTAATTGCACAACTCCAAATACCTGCATAAATTCAAATTCCTTTCACCCAAGACATTAGCAATCCAAATTAATGTGTGTGGTCCTCCCAAATCCCATAGTCTTCTTCGTGTCTTCCTCGTTGTAGTCGTGTGATTGTTATTAAATGGACGTTATACAATACAATGTTGTACTACGCTGCGCTGATGGTTGTTACATTACAAAACCTGTTGTTGTTTTAGGTCCCTGGAATGGGTATAAACCTAATGACTTTGAAATTAAACAATTAAACGAGTAGGGAACGGCAATGGCATTTGATTTGTTTTTGGTACGCGTATGCATGCAGACAGCGGGTTGAATGAGGCGCGTCCGTCGTCGTCGGATTCGGAAATGTCTTTGTTTCATTGTGTACGCACTGGAATGGCATTTCCCCCATTGTTTCCCATCCCAACATCAAATTAATAAGATGCCTTGATGACATGTAATAGGTAGAGGGCAAATGGGCCGAACTTGTTTCTTTCCAGTAGTAGTAGTAGTGGTGTGGGTTTTGTATTTTGTTGAAAGGATTGTGTTCAGCATGTACCGTCCGTTTTTAAGTGAAAACCTGACATGGATTAGTGCAAATGGTTTTGATGTTGACGAGGGAAATGGTTTGGTGAAGAACAAAGGGAAAGGGGGGAAAGGGATTCTGCATAATCGTTGGAAATGGTGGGGCGGACCATAAGTTTTATTTAATGGAAGGGACGGGTGTGGATTTGTCCAGGAGGTTTTAAAGGCAACGTGGATTTGCATTGTATTTGATTCGCCATGGAAAGTGCTACAGTAAGAGCGTGGGGTTCAGTATGAAATGTCGGGTGCATTATTTTGTCCGTGGAAATGGAATGACTCCATGCTTTGCTGCTTAATTTGAAAATACCCGCTCGGGTGAGCATTACTACTAGAGGGATTAAGCTGGATAAGCAAAGTTTTGGATTGCAGCCTAATGGCTTCCGGATCTAGAATTTGCAGTCTTGAGGAATTTCAGTGGTATTTTGCATGAGGAAAAAATACAGTATTGTTCAATGTAGGTCAGTATGGCTTAAATTTACTTTGAGGTGGTTATGGATGGCATGGATAATGAACTTTTGGAGGAAGCGTCAGGGATCATAAGAGCAACGTGTTTTTTTGCAACGTCCGAAATCAGATTGTGATACGGAATGGGAAATGAATTGATAGCGGTGGAAATGTGGCGGATGTGGTGATGGGTCGTGGGCAACCAATTAGAATTAATTCAATTATACTGAACTCTCCGAAGCCACTGTGAGTTTATTTGGTATCCTGAAGTGAGTGGTGAATGAGGCGTGGTGAATTCAAAGTTGTTATTTACCTCCTCCAGCTTAACCTGGAAGGCTTAGCTCTGGAAGATACGGGTTGATGGGTTATGCGGCCATGCCCGAAGTTATTTCATCTCCTTCCCATAATCCCCGCGTCATTATGTTCTTAGACGGATATTTTATACGATGACGAATGCAATGCGATTACGTGAGGATTTGTTAGCATAATGCGCTTACTTTATACATGCACCCGGTTGAAAAGTGTCATGTGTATGTATGTGTGATTAAGAATAGGAAAGGATTTATCAAGGGTTGAGGTGTGAAGATCCTATTGTACGTGTGGTTGATGCATTGTACTGTATTATTGGGGTGGGTTTTTTAAATAAAAAATTGTAAAGGGGTTCAAAAAAATTCATCACTTGGATTATGGGTGGAAAAATGTGTTGACATATTTTGAGGGAAAGAGAATTGGGGTGAACTTTTGAACTACGATGTGCAATGTGCAGTGCGTGCTTGGCACCTGGGCCTATAGCCTAGAAGGGATTCGATAAATCGGATTATCTTCACCACTCCTTCCCAATCCCCCGTGTTTTATTTTCAAAGTTTTTCCAGGAACCTTTGATGTAATATTTGGACGAAGGAAATATAAGGAATACAAAGGGTGGATTCGCGAAGTGAATTGGATGAGGAGTATGGCCTAAATAAGCTCATGGGGTAGCACAATGGAAGATTTAAGGGAGTGTTTGAAATCAGGTTAAACCAACGAAACCTTTGAACTTTTTTTTCTTATTGAGTACTGTACTGGGTATAGTTTGGGTTTTTAGGAATCGATTCTTTGATTGGGATGGCCGAGGTCGATATTTGCAGGCAAGACAATGTATCGTTGCTGGTGGTTTTTGCAACGGTGTTCGAGGGATTTTTACCACGGATCTTTGAACTTTTTTTTTCTTATTGAGTACTGTACTGGGTATAGTTTGGGTTTTTAGGAATCGATTCTTTGATTGGGATGGCCGAGGTCGATATTTGCAGGCAAGACAATGTGTCGTTGCTGGTGGTTTTTGCAACCGTATTCGAGGGATTTTACCACGGAAGGTGAAAAATTGATTTGGAATTTAATTACAGGTGGGAAAAGCTTCTAGGCTTCACCGAGGGGTTTACACATTAAAAATTATCATTTGGGTTAAGAGACTTAACGGAGTTTGCAAAATTGGCTGTTCCAATTGATTTTGTAGATGGAGGAATGGAATGGGGGAATTCACCCATGAATATTTTTTTCGGGAGCTTCGGGAATGAACAAAGGTGTCAAGTTACTCATATTTGCTTTGAGGTTTCGGGTTCCCGGGTTGAAGGAATCCGGCATTTGTGGATGGACAAGGATTTTTCTACGGAAGGTGAAAAATTGATTTGGAATTTAATTACAGGTGGGAAAAGCTTCTAGGCTTCACCGAGGGGTTTACACATTAAAAATTGTCATTTGGGTTAAGAGATTTAACGGAATTTGCAAAATTGGCTGTTCCAATTGATTTTGTGGATGGTGGAATGGAATGATGGAATTCACACATGAATATTTTTTTTCGGGAGCTCGGGAATGAACAAAGGTGTCAAGTTACTCATATTTGCTTTGAGGTTTCGGGTTCCCGGGTTGAAGGAATCCGGCATTTGTGGATGGACAAGGATTTTTCTTTCCTTTTTTCTTCTTTGTCAAGATCCTCCTCAAGTTTTGACTCCCTTTCATCTTCTTAAGAGATCCATGGTGCTGTTACTAGTGCTGACAAGGGATGGCTGCATCAACGCACGACAGCACAGCGTGTCTGGACTTTTTTCTTTTTTTAACTGAATTGGATAACCCTTGGTTCCCTCCTTTTTTTATATTCCTACTCCTTCTGTGTTAGATTAAACGGATTTTCATCTTCTAGCCTTGAAATCTGAAGCTTTGCTTCGGGTCGGAGGGAAGGACTTGAAATTTGATGAGCCCATTCATTGCATTTACCACATTTTATTGCTTAGAGTCCGAATCCCCTGCCTTTCTTGAAGGGGCAAAGGGAACTGGAGGGTTGTAATGATATTTGTCCTTTTGTACTGTACTGTACGTGTGCGTTAGAGTCCCCCCTCATATGTGTGCGGTTTGGATTTAAATTGGATAGAATTGAGGTGTTGTTAGGATTGGAAGGGATTTTGGGGGCGGAAGGATGGTTGTAATGAGTGGAGATTCCACTACTGGATGACTGGATTTTACGGAGGGGGAAATGGTTAATTCCAATTGAACAAATATTGGTATTACAGGGAGAAGGGAGAAATTTGGTTTAACACACAATAAGAACTCAAATTTGCATGCAGGAATATTTCCTTTTTGATTTATTTCAAATTTGAAACTGAAAATAAGATTAAGATGAATATACACATTTTCAAAATTTAGCATTAGATTTATAGAGACCGGAAAAGGCGGGATCGAAATCAGACAAAGCCCATATAAGAGCAATAGGAAAATGCCGGGTTGCAGAAAAAGGAACAGTTTCACATCCTCAAAATCCGGGCACCCCGAAAATTGGCAGAATCCGGAAAGTCAAGAGAAAATATAATGGGGCCCATGGTCGAAAGCCACGCGACTTGAAGCGTTACGTTNAGCAATAGGAAAATGCCGGGTTGCAGAAAAAGGAACAGTTTCACATCCTCAAAATCCGGGCACCCCGAAAATTGGCAGAATCCGGAAAGTCAAGAGAAAATATAATGGGGCCCATGGTCGAAAGCCACGCGACTTGAAGCGTTACGTTGTTCTCCTCACTTTAGGTCAATCAGAGATCCACTCCACACTCTTCCCCCCGACTACCCATGGGACCCATAAAAGTTAAAAAGTTATGATGTTTGAAAAGAACCAAAGACCATGAGGGCAAAGGGGGAACAAAGGTACTTAAAGGGAAAGGGTTGAGGTCTCCCCTTCCGTCACCCAGTTTGGACGATTAGTATAGAGAATTCAAACTGACGCGCTTCAGTAGGTCGCCACCGAAACTGAATGGACGGACTTCATTATCTCCTAGCACTGAATGAAATTGGACGTGAGAGTTCAATTGAGACTTAAGAAATGTAGCATGGCGTAGATGTGGCTTTCTCCAACACTGCAGGAGGGTAGCACGACATTTGACTCGTGTATTAATAATTTTGTAGTAGTAGTGGTAGTGGCTGAGAGTTGTAATGCTGTGAGCAGCACCCGGTTTGCGTGGATTCGGTCTGATTATTTCCGACTGGCTATTATATGTTGGCCGAGAGTGAGAGTTTCTGGAGTCGCCTGACTGAGCTGAGCGGGGGATTTCTTAAACAATGGGGGATTTCTGAACTTGAAGTGGAGCAATACATGGTGACAATAAGTGAATTGGCATAATTGTAGGTTTGGGGAAAAACTTTCCCTTTCGGGAGTCGGCAATTGGAGTCCTAAGGTCAGGGTGGCCTTATAGAAAAGTCATTAATCAAAATATGGGTTTTTGGATGGCCGTTGTGCATGTATATAATTAATTTTAGAACATGGGGTTTATTTTTAAGTTAATGAGGAAGTTTTAAGGATGTGGATTATTGAAATCGGCTGTAAATGTGGGATTTCCATGTAGCGTACTACTTTTGGTGGGTGGCAGCTGAAAATCGTCACTGGTTTTGTTTTCCTCCCGTGATGTACGGGTACGGTTAGATTTTTCGCGGTGAATTAACGTGAACAATTGTCTTGAGGATATTCCCACGCCCGCTTCGGAAATCAGGTATTGAAATTGAATGACGGTGTGTTGACCTATTGGGTCGTATTCACAGGAAATGAGGTTCTGCTTTTGCCTCTCCTAACCCTGTTTGGATTTAACTTCATGGTCGTTGCGTTAAATAAAATTCACACGTTGAAAAACATTACATTCCCTTCAGTCGACTGCAATGCTAGTGCTACTGCGCATGTGTGGTGTGTACTATAGCATGGCATGGAAATTTTTATTTCGGTTGGTGTATGGTGCAACTGAGGGTCAGAGGAGGCCTGAAGCTTGTATAAGTAAAAGGTACGGATGGAAAATGAAAATGGGTAGTACTTATGCCAAAGTGCTCAGGTAATCTAGGAAAAATGAACAATAGACCAAAACATGAATAAGCCGTCTCCGGAGGGACTTTCAAGGACCTTACAACTTGTGATTTTGACACTTTTGTTCTACTGGGGGAAACAGAAGATTTGACAGCCGGTGTGTTCCAAGGACAATGTAAAATGTTGGGAATGTAAACAATCTCAACTTTGGTCACACTCATAAGTATGAAATGATCATGGACCCATGGAAGCGCCCAGTTGAAACTTTTCCAGTAAACAGAGTGATAAAAAGGAGCGTTACGTTAAATGAACTTAATTACCCTTCCTTTGCCCCAACTCTGGAAGCTACTTGGAATTAAGGAGAAATTAATTAGGCAAGTTTGTCCCATTTATCTGATGGAGTGTTTATGGGGATGGGGGTATACGGTTCCAAGGATTCATTTTATGTGTACGTCCGGAATTGAGTGGAAAAAGTTGAAGGGGTGACGGAGTGGAAGGAAGGAAGTGGCGTACGTGGATGTGTTATGTGACATGAGGGTAATTAGCATAAGTCGGAATTTGAAGGGCCGTTCCATTGTAATTTGAAAAGTTGGATGTGGAAGTGAATGGCGGCTTTCCATTGGATTGTATGTATTATGAAGAGCTTTTACTTAATTCAAACAAATTGACGTACTACTACTATTTGAAAGGTTGGCATTTTGTAGAATTTAAGATGTGGCAATTTATTTCCAAGAGTCAAACTGCTTAAGACATTCATCTGAACTTTGATATCTGCCATGGAGCAATGGGCAAAGAAACTGATTGAGATTTTTTATTACTGACCAAACTTACTTAGTTTAGTTTCCTGCAATTTCAATTTTATTTTGCCGAAAAAACAAATAAAAAGAATTCTTTTTTTTATCTTTTAACCAACTGGGGGGTTTCCCCCACAACTTTTGGCTAGTAAAAACCCGGATGCATAAAAAGTGAAATCCAGGCCGTCATACGTCATACCTGCACACAATTCTCATATTTTTTCTATTCCTCGTGTAAATCCAACAGAGTTGAACCCTGTAAA
>JAAXYW010002475.1:3730-15161 GCA_036851895.1 Orthonychiurus folsomi | reverse complement strand
GGAGGTGTCAGTTAAGTCTACGTTAAGCCGACAGTGTGTATAGATTATTAGTCCACCACCGTGTCTCTTTCTGTCTTTACGAAACAAGTTGTAATTATTTACGCGCAAACTGTTGTCCGAGTCAAATTCGTCGCGCCAAGTTTCCAAGATGCAGAGAATGTCAAAACCGTAGGATTCCATGTCATCTTTTAAAAAAGTTAATTTTTGGTGTTTTTGTCGAGCAGCCTGTACATCTCTAATTTGCACGAACACTTGAATAGTCCTGTGGCCGAATCGGCGGTACACAATCCTTCCGGTGGAAGTTTTGTGAGCAGGACTGGCATTGTAGAAAGTTTTGACGAGATGTAATCGGGTTTGTGCATCGTGCACATTGCATGTTTTATGCATCCAGGCCAAAATGAGCTGAATACAAATAAATGGAATTTGCGGCAGCAAGGAAAATCAATTTGTGAAATTGAAAATTTGTGTAATTTGAATCAACTTGCCCTTAAGGCAATTTCGCGAATCGGGCAAGGGGAGATTGTTAGTGATGTTCATCAGTTGTTGGATATTGCCAATCTCTCTCCGTCCCTCATCGCTAATTGCGTTTTGATGAGTAGAGTCAGCATCTGTGTATGGGTTGACGTCGCAGTTCCCTTTCCCGTCCACGTATATCTGTATAGCGTGGAGCACAGTCACGTAGCTGCTCCCTTCTCCCTTCACTTTTATTTTGCACATTCAGAGTGCAGACAAATCCAGAAACCAAAAATTCGGTGAGTATAATCTAGCGAGGGGGATCTGGAGGAGTTTTGAGCACTCAGGGTCAAGATGGTGTGACAAGGGTCACGGGGATACCAATTTAGATTCTGAACAATGATTTTAACTGGTGTAATTAAATCTGTTTATGAGGAGCCAGAATTCAGTGTGTATGACTACATGGCCGCTCTGTGGTTGCATATATTGTACTGGGTAACAGGCCTGCGCTCAGCGCGGGACGCACTATCATAACACATTTGGAATGTCAGCGCCTGCAGAAGTATGCTGATGTGAGCATTTACATGAGTAAAGGTACCTCATCCTTTGAATCAAGGCTAATCAAGGTCAATGTCTCATTCCCATAGAACATATGGCATGTAATATGTCGTTGCAAAGCTTAGGGCAAAGCCAAGCTAGGCGAGAAGCTAGCTCTTACGTTAGGTCAAAAGGTGGCCTTCTGGGGTCAACCAAGGTCATTGTCTAAATCCCATAGAACATATGGCATGTCGTTGGAAAGTTCAGGTCATAGGCAAACTAGGTTAGAAACTAGCCCTTACCTTAGGTCAAAATGCTGGGTTTTAACCAACTAAGCTTGTTAAAGAAATAAAACAGGCACATAACGCAAGTAAAAA
Source organism: Orthonychiurus folsomi (assembly GCA_036851895.1). Taxonomy (NCBI): domain Eukaryota; kingdom Metazoa; phylum Arthropoda; class Collembola; order Poduromorpha; family Onychiuridae; genus Orthonychiurus; species Orthonychiurus folsomi. The sequence continues at coordinate 13,794 of JAAXYW010002475.1, read as the reverse complement.
CAGAAGTCACAAAGAGTTAATGGAATTAATTAATTAATAATATTCCTGATTATAAATGAAAGTTGAAACAAAAGAATTCTTGAGATATACGGATCCAATTTTAGTTGATAAATCAATTCAGAAAATTAGATGGATTAATTGTGATACTAGAGAAGCAGATACAATCAAGGGTGGTTTGGTCGTTAGGATTTCCAGCTGCCCTTAGCGCTAACCTTAAATCAAATTTCGCGCGCTAAAAGCACCACTTGCCTTGCATTTAGCGCTAGCGTGAGCGTTTCAACCTTAAATCAAACTCTAAATTCAAGATTTAGCGTAAGGATTAAATTTTGAACACGTTACGTTAAAATACAGTTTATTCCCCCAAATTTAGTGAAAATGATCAAAAACGTCAAAAATGAATTAGCTGCTCAGGCCAAAGTTGAAAGTGTCAATACGTGTTTTGTTCCAAATAGTAAGAGTGAAAACACATATCATTTCAAAACAAGATCGATTTAGCTCCTCTGGCCAAGACCAAAGTTCCAAGTGTCAATCCTGTTGTTCCAAAAAGTAGAAGCGGTAACTTGTTGAAGGAAGTCGCAGAGAATTTGAATAAGACAGATAGCAGAGCCTATGACAGGATGCAACCCATGCTTTTGCCCAAAAATCATAATTTCACAAAAGTGGTTGTCCGCTACTTCCATCTTTCTCTTCTCCATGTGTTGGAATTATGTGAATTTATGTGAATTATGTGAGCATTTGAATATATTATGAATAACTATGGATTTTCAGATACAGAAGGACTTGCTCAGCTTGGGCAATAAATACTGACAAAACGGCTGGATGCTATAAGGAGAAGTGAAGTCCACAAGGAAGAGTTCACCGCCTAAGGCCAACAGCGCTAATCCCTTTGTCAATGCCAAAGAATCCCTTAACTCCAAATCTGCATCATGCCCAGATGACAACGTTTAGAGAGCTCTACAAAAGTATTGGGCTTTGGAAGAGCCTGGCTGCCCATCCACCAAGATAACCACCCACGGATAAGGAGGAATGTCTGGAACACTTCAACTCCACTTATTTTCGTGACAAACATGGACGCCACGTGGTCCGTCTGCCCTTCCGCGAGACATCTCCAGCTTTTGGTGCAGATTGCTGACCATCGGTTTGCCGCGTAGAAAAATTGCTCCACCTTCAACCACAGCTGAAGGAATCCTACACCCAAGCCATAAGGGATTCCTTAAATGCCGGCCACATGGAACTTGTTGCTTCTCAAAACATGGGAATGCCAGCATCCCAGACGTTCTACATGCCACATCTATGCCGTCCTTAATTTTGTCAACAACTGCTTTTCATTTTTAAAGATCACAAGAGTCATCGTGTCATGCATGCACTTTGGCTACAATACCCACAACCCAACCAAACTGAAGACTGGATCCCTCACCGTTGCGAAATTGAAATCCACACACAAACGAATCGTTTCAAGTGTCCAGCAACAAGCCTTCAGAGATGAAATCAGTTGTTGCCGCCAACTTCTACTTCCGATGTCTCAGATCAAGTCTTTGTCTTCATTCGTGGACCAGGATGGAATACTGAGGGTCGGAGGTCGCTTGGATCGCTCATTCCTGCCCTATGACAGGATGCAACCCATGCTTCTGCCCAAAAATTACAATTTCACTAAAGTGGTTGTCCGCTACTTCCATCTTTCTCTTCTCCATGCTCTACCACAACTTTTGCTGGCAACTATCCGGGAGCAATTTTGGATTCCACGTGAACCAGACATTGTACGCAGTCCTGTCCGACGATGCGTGACTTGCAATCGCCAAACTGCAAAAGTCTCTTCCCACATCACAAACCAACTTCCTTTAGCTCGGGTCAACACATCTCAAGCATTCCTGAAGTGTGGAGTTGATGACGCTGGCCCACTGAGTGAGTTCCGTAACAGTTTGGATATCCTTGCCTCTTTGTAAAAGAGCCAGGTCATCAGCAAACCCTTGTAAGTATAAATGTGAGCATTGGTTCCTCAGCCGTTGGAGAACCTCATGCACCACAAAATTCCAAAGTAGTGGGGAAAGAAGTCCTCCCTGAGGGCATCCTCTTCTCACCACTCTGTCCTTTTTTTTCCAGAATACAGGCTTCAACAATTCTCATAGAGAGCATTCGGTCTACACATCGGATAACCACATCGCTCAATGTGAACCCCTTCAAAGAACGCACCAGAGATTGGAAAGTTGCATGATTGAATGCTCCAATGTCAAGAAATACGCCCAAGGCGACCTTTCCGCACTTCAGTGAGCAATCAATTTTAGTAACTAATTCATGTAGTGCAGACTCTGTCGAGACCCCCTGTAAATAAGCAAATTGACCGGCTTCCTTCAGACTCCGAGTTACCTCAGGTGTCCGCAGAAACCAGTCAATTAGTGTTTTTAAAGTTTTCAACAGAAAGGAAGTTAACGAGATCGGCCTCCATGAGTTAGCCCTCTCATAACTAGCCTTTCCTGGTTTTGAAATGAACACAACTTTAGTTTGTCACCATTCACTGGAAGCATAACCAAAGCTGAGACATACTTTCATAATTTTTGTTAATAAAAGAATCAAGTCATCCGGTGCATACTGTAGCATGGCCGGAAATATTTCATCCGGCCCCGCCGACTTGTAAGCACCAAATGACCCAATTGCCCTTTTAATTAAACTTGCAGAGACAATCCAATCGATTGTGTTAGGGATTCCCCTCCACTCGACATACCATCTACTACTCTCCGTGCTTCCTTGCGAGAGGTGAGGAAAGTGAGTTAACAGTAAGTGTTCAAATTAATTTGAGTATAGTTAGCAACAAGACCCACAATACAATAAAAAAAGGCATTCTTCCTTAATCTTCTCTGTTCTTCTTTATTCTTCTCACTTGTCCATCAAGCATGGAGAAATCACGTATGAATATTTAGTATTTAATCATATTAGAAAAACGCCTTTCAAGTTCAAAATCAATTTGTTTTCCAATTCACCGTTATGTCTCACATCTGGTTTTCATTCATTGGTTATATTTCCACATTGATTACATTAAGTTAAGTTGGAATTTTCCATTTTTATGATTGTGGGTCAAGACTTCATACATCCCTTCATTCAACTCAAGTGCAGTTTAATGTAGGCACAGTGTGCATGTACGTCCGCAGGAGTTTTTATTTTCCCTGAAGCCTCCTCTAGACTTCACTTGTTATTTGTATTCAGAGTAATATGTCATCTAGTTTAAATTATTAGACGTAGGTGTTTCATTTTTTAATAAAATTACAGAAAATTGTGCTGCCCAGTTTTATTGATTTATTGCGAATAGTTTCGAGTTCTCTAAACCCAACTCATTCTAATCAGTTTTCTTACTTAGGCAACATGGTCAGCAATTCTCCACAGCGCTTAAACCAGTAAATCTTTTTTCTGCAAATGGATGAACCATTACTTGGTTTTTGTTGATCTGCAGCAGAGTTTTTAAATTCTCAATTGATTTCCCAACCAGAATTTTTCTGGTGAAGACCTTGCCTTGGTTCAAAGCTTGCCATCTTAATAAAGTATTCATGGCAAAGAACGGGAACTTGGATTCAACATTTTGAATTTTTATTTTAGGATCAAATATACATTTCATAACTAAGTAGTCAGACTCCCTAACTTTTTTTAGACTCTGCCTCAAGTAGCGGAAATTTTGAGAAAGCGCAAGCAATGTATCCATCAGTCCGGACAATTGGAACATTCTGGATTGTAGGCCAATGAATTGATACGTCCAAGGCTCCCTGTATCTGCTAATCTTGATTGGCGCGGGAGCACACTGGTTGCTATCACTCTATCCCCTTCAGAAGTCTCCTTAACAGTGTCCACATGTTGAAAAAGTTTGGCCATTTTCCCATCTTCAGGTAATGACGCTATTGTTTCCTCGTCAATCTCAATATCATGATAGTATTGATTGTGAAGCTTAAGTCATTACCGCGCACTGGGACTTCTAAAACCGCACACACGGAAATTTGTGTGATGATGAATTTCATCTCCCCGCTTTTTTACGACTATGACAGTGTGGACGGCAGCTATGTCATCTGGTAGATGTGTAGAAAAGTCTTTTACGACTTGAGGAAAGTTAATCACGTGACCAGAATAATCCATTTGCTGACCCTTTGTTTTGTAAACAAATATGACCCGCTCCTGTCGTTTATAAAAGTTAATTTTTATGACATTGAGCCTTGAATAAAGCTATAAATTGAACTGAACCGACCGGGTAGACTTTGGCTATTAACAAGTCTTCCAAGGGAGTCAAGCACGGCAATTCGGAGCGACACCTGGATCCATGTAATTCTCTGAAGAGAAGACATTGTTTTCAAAAGAACGGTCACGGAATACACACTTGTTTCTGACTGAAAAGCACATTTCCTTCTTCTAACAACCTTGCAAGTGCTAAACTCAAGTTTCTTCTTTGCGTCCTGAAATTTGTTTTTCAACTTTCGCTCGCCATCAATTGGTTTGCTTCTATTCATAGCATAGTGATCTCTCTGCTAGGCCAGTCTTTGATCCCTTTTCTCAGTATTCTCCTCACTTCAATAATTTTCTTTTGCCAAGCGTTCTTTCCTCCCATCTGCACTTTCATCCAGTCTTGTCAATGCACGACGTTTTTTCTGAAGTCGACTTTTTTTTCAGAATTTGATTCCCTATTAATGCAAACACTTTTCAACAGCCTTCCTGTGTTTGAGCAAGCGAGGGATGCGAGTAAATCCTTTTAGTCGGCAAGATTCACCCCGTCTGCGTCTGCAGCTGCGTCTGCAAACAAGCTATTGTTGCCATGTAAAAGACTAAGCCAATGTCTGCTTCTATTCGACAATACTCGGTTTGTGTTTTATATGTATTAGGTATTTGGAAGGGGTATTCCGTCTGTCCGTACCGTTGCAGCGCAGTGGCAAAGCTCACTGAGAATTATATCTTAAACTTGATGACTTGTCCGCGCTGGGCGCATAATCTTGCCGAAATTTGAGCTTAATTTTGTCGAATGCAATCAGTCTGTCATCTTGACAACCAAAAAATATTTTATAGTAATAAACAAAGCTCCAAAAAATGCACTTGTTCAAAATAGGTCTTCGATCTATGCAATAACACCAGTAGTTGTCCAGCCCGTGCTGCGGGTCATCCTACCATTCTTTAGCGGAACCCATTTAAGTTAGAGATTTAGTTGGACAACAAAAACAAGTCATAGAAGAGTTTGTTCAGTTGGTTTTCTTGATTAACTCAAACGATATCCTGTGACGGTTCTTTACAGTTCCAGATTTGTCTTACCCGGTGGTCCTTGGTGCTGACTTCATGTACCGAAACAAAATCTTGGTTGAAACTTTTGCCAAAGTTCTGCATTACTGAGTTGACGCAACCGCTTCTCCGGTCTAACCTGCCGACAAGCTGCAGGTTATGGATCTCCACCTTGAGGACAAGGACTCACATGCGTAGAATCTTGTTTAAGAAGTAAATATGCGTGAAGCCAAAACGGCTTTACTTAAACGCGTAGCCAATGAATGTATGATAAGGTTAGGTAAAATTTACTTTTTTAAATTTTTAATCGGATTCAATAGCTTTGGTTTATTGGCCAGTGTCGTAAGAGTGAACTTGTGCAGATGACAGGCCCATTTTGCCAACCAATTACTAAAACTAGATAACAACTAAAAAATAATGAATATAGAAGGACTTACACTAATTAGCATATACAGTAACTCAACAATATCAAGCACAGAAGTTTTGGTGAAAAATTTCAATTGCACGTATATCATAACAAACACATACCACACAAGTCTACAATCATCAAAACAAGTGGTAATTTATACAATTTTGACTATTTAGACAATCTTAGGAGAAAAATACATAATTGCTCCGTCTTTTTTCTTTTAGGGGGAACAATCTTGTCTTTATTCAATCAGATCACTGCCTCTCATTAAAGGTTGCCATTTGACACAGTATACCACAATTTTAATTCTTAATTCTAGTTTTGGTTAAATTCTATTGTTACCAGTCATAATTGTATCAATTTCATGCATTTTGTCGAAGTGTTAAAATATATGATTCGTTAAAATCGTATGTCTACGTTACAATTAAAATTAAAATATAAAATTTTTTTGTCGAAGTGTTAAAATATATTACTTTGTTTCCGTAAAATCACAATAAATTATAGCTAAAATATATCTTACAGTTAAAATAAAATAAAACAAAGTCCAATCCTAAGTGAATAAACAAATTAACCCAAATAATACAAGGTTCGTGTCAAGGTCTGATTCCGGTGGTCTTTTAGCATTACTTAGACCTTTTCTCACTCTTGCACATTAGTTGCTGAATAGGTGGTTGTGCAGGATGTGTGCTGAGGACTTTAGCACTGCAACCACAATGTCCTTCACCAGTTCTTTTCCTAGTTTGTGCTTCTTCACAAAGTTGTACATAAATGTGCTGACTGTTCCCCGTGAACCGATGAATAACCCCACCACTTCAACTTGATGGATTCCATATTTTGCACATAAGTAGGGGGCACACAGTTCGTAGATTCTCTTTTTCTCCTGGTCAGTTTCTTCCGGCTGGTCTTCGCTTTTTTCAATCCGTATTGTAGGGTCAATGATAAGCCCGTATTTCTTATCCGCGCTAAGGACCATCATATCTATTCGTCGTGTAGAGTCTGATTCACTGATACAGTGCACCTCCTCGTACACTGTCAGCCCCTTTTTCCGGAATCCGTTTGCTATCATGGTCCTGATACGGTGGTGCCGGGAATTGCGGAGAAGTTCGCCACGCCTGCAAGAACCTAAGACATGTCCAAGGGATTCATACTCCTCGCAGTGTCTGCAGAGGAATGTCGTGAGGTTTCTTCCGGGGACCGCTCTAACCGCCGCTACATTCGCCGTCATCTTGATGTTTGTTATCCATTCCGATGCTGATAGTCCTTGCTTTGTTGTTATCCACTTATACCTTTAGAGCGGTACAGGAAGATCTATGTGAGGAGACCAACCTTTTTATGCGGTTTGGTAGGGAGGTGGAAAGTTTAACTGTACAAACTTTGTATGATGTTTTTATGAATGAGGAACATACTACAACTTGCATATTGGCAAGGTGGGAAGAGGATCTGCTAGACAATGGGTCATTTGTTGTAATAAGTAGAGAGCATCGAGTCTCGGGATCAATTTTGTGTGCACTAGATTTCTCATAGTTGTGAAAGAAATATACAGTTTGAATGTTGAAAGATTTGTAAAAGGTCAACAGGTCATTTGTATGCACCAGCTAGTCTTTGTTTCTTTTCAATTTAACTTTACCACAAATAAAGTCTGTACAGTCCGTCATGAGTTTGTCGAGCTTGGCATTATTAACAAGATGGAATCTACGATAGGCGCAACCCTTTACAAATTAGCATTATAAATTGTCATTGTCAAAAACATCATAATTGCAGTTTTAGTGTTATTTATGGAAAGGTTATTATTGCAATACCAAACATGAACTTTCGAGAGTTTATCTTTAATTTGGTCTAGAAGAGAGGGAAGGATTTATCCACAAATGTGGCTGCGACATCCCCCGCAAAGGATTGATCCATATCAGTGAGTATAGAGGTGAGATCGTCAAAATACATAATAGTAATAGTCAGACACCTTGAATGGCTTCTTGGAGGGTTTTGTAGGTGTTGTCATAAGAAAAGTCAGCTTTTAGAACAGGGTTGTCCATGTCTTTGCAATTCCTGGTATTTATAATTTTGGGAGCAAAGTGTAGCTTATGTTTTTTGATACTTAAATAAATTAGGTAGTAATCTATAAAAGTAACAGGAACTATTCCCGATTGCTTGGCTTAATTATTTTTAGAGTAGTAAATGTGGTCGATAAACGACCTGGGATCAGAGTAAACTCTAGTATTCTTTTAAATTAATTGTGTAAGTCCATGGGCATTCATATTATTAAGAATTTCCTGTGTGGCAGGCAGCGAAGAATTTAAATTCAAATTGCAATCGCCAGGCATGCAAATGTCAGACGAGATTTTCCTAACTTGCAACATTAACTTGTTATGAGTAAGAAAAAAGTAATTATCATCTTAGAGATAGCCCGGCGGGCGATTAAATGAGACGAATATATGAGGATGGCTGTTTGGAAAATGAGTAGAATTTACCAGGAATTGCGTGTTATCGTTAAACTGTATGGCAAAGTGTAAATCTATAGAGTTTAGTTTGTCATTGATGTACGTGAAGAGACCCCTACCTCCTTCAGCATTGTTGATCACTATCTTTGCAAAATATGTTAATTCCAAGGATTTCGACTTTATCGACTGAATTGGGATGTAGCCAAGTTTCTGAGAGAGTCAAAACATCAAGTCCATGTTAAGTACAAAAAAACTTGATGTGTTCAATTCTCAAGTTATTAATGCTCGAACATTTAGGTGAGCCACTTTGAGTCCACTATGTAGGGATTCTATGGTAATGGCACAGTCAGAGTTAGCGTCCAAGGAGAAAAGTCATACCGTTTTGAAAATACTTCGTTGACATTTGGGCAGTCAAAGAAGGGTAGAAGAACAGAAAGGTGTTGTGGTGGGAGAAGATGGTTTTGTTGACTGTCGGTAGCACTTCAATTAGTGTGATGGTCCGGAAGGACCTTAAGGAAATGTAATAAGAATGTATTTAGTGGTGGTCCGGAAAGACCCCAAGGAAATGCAATAAGATTGTAGTTAGTGGTGGGTCGGAAGGACCTACAGGAAATATTGCGGAAAAAAGGCAAAAGTAGTACGCTCAAGAATAAGAAAGTTAAGTTAGATTTTGGATTTTAATGAGAAGACTTCACTTTGCTCTGAATAAATAACCAACTCTTTGTTTGATCTTCAAACCCAATTGTTGAGCGTTGATTATTCTTACATTATTTACAACAACCCTTGTGGCCCTAACATATTAGGATCATCACAACTGGCGACGAGGTAGGCAAACCTAAAAGTGCAAAACTTACGATCCTTACTTTTAACGACGGCCAAATTGTGCGTATGGGAGCTATCTCCTCCGGAACCACAACTCGGATTTGGACAAATGAGGACTTTTTAGAACCGTTGAAAATTCGACCACCGGGTTGGCTACTTTCCAGCCTTCAACTCGGTCGAAATTAAAAAGTATGATCAAAATACCGCGTTTTATTCCAAATTAATTTATGGAAAAATTAAAAAATCAATATATCGATTTTCCATGTTTGTAAACAAACACGTCACCATGCAAATGAAGCCTAGAGCGGAAAAGGGGCCCATAATTTTTTAATTCTTTGATTACACTTTTTTGTCAACAAACTTTTCAAAAAAAATTGTAAATTCCACCCAAAATTAAAAAATCCCAAATGTCTTATGGCGACCAACATTAGAATTGTCAATAAATTATCATTAGGGTAGGTAGGGGAAATTTCCAAACTGCTTATGGCGGTTTACATTACGCAAACAATTTTGTACCAAATTTTGGCTTGAATTTAATGCGGTTGCTACGAGCAACAAACCCCCTCTTCAGGTAAAAATTATAGGCCCCTTTTCCGCTCAAGGCTTCAATCGACCAACATTAGAATTGTCAATAAATTATCATTAGGGTAGGTAGGGGAAATTTCCAAACTGCTTATGGCGTTTTACATTACGCAAACAATTTTCTACCAAATTTTGGCTTGAATTTAATGCGGTTGCTATGAGCAACAAACCCCCTCTTCAGGTAAAAATTATAGGCCCCTTTTCCGCTCAAGGCTTCAAATGTATGCTATGCTATAAGATGCTATGCTGCGCTATATATGCTTAGTGATGGTAGTCATCGACTGTCCAATGGTTTGCTTGGGCGCATTGAATTGAATCTTCGCCGCCGCAGACTATCATCTCCGCCGCTGCCGACAATCTTCTCTGCCGCCGCCGACAATCATCTCCGCCGCCTCCGGCAATTATCTCCGCTGCCGCCGACAATTATCTCTGCTGCCGCCGACAATCATCTCCGCCGCTGCCAAAAATTATTTCCGCCGTCGCCGACAATCATCTCCGCCGCCGCCAACAATCATCTCCGCCGCCGCCGACAATCATCTCCCCTGCCGCCGACAATCATCTCCGCCGCTGCCGAAAAT
>JAAXYW010002474.1:0-15162 GCA_036851895.1 Orthonychiurus folsomi | reverse complement strand
AGTCGACTCACTCCGTGAACTGGAATTGATTGATTTGGTGTTTCACGAGGTCTGAAATGTGTGAAATCTTCCCGGTTCCGCGGGTAAAAAACCGGCTGCCTTAATAACATAGGAGATTCTGTATATATTGATGGCACAACAAGGCTAAACCCAAGCTTTAATTTGAACGTTAATTAGTTGCAAAATATGTTCCATGTTATTGGGTTTTCCAGCCGTAGCCGTTATTACTAAGTATAGTCGAAACTAAAATTGACTCATCCCTGGAATGATGATCCATTTCAGACATGAATAATAGTTTGAGAAATATCTTACCTTTGTTGTAATTATTGTACAGTTTGAGGAGGCAACAAATGAATTTATTTCCAATTAACTGAAATGTGAGGAAATAGCGTAACACCCTTTGAGGAAGTACCTAAGTTCGATTGCGTGTTGTTTTCACTACTTTCATCGTTAATTAATATTAATTGCCAGTCTCCGCGTGTTACCCATCTATCGTGCAATTAATTACTGCGACAAAATTTAGCAGGTACTTTTGCTAAGCTAAAACCATACGTATTCCAAAGTGCGGTTTGCGGTTCAGCTATAAGAATTACTAGGAATACTGAATCTAATTATCATGTCATTTTAGTTGGATTTTGTAATTATTACGAATTGGACACATCATGAATGAATTGGAATACAAACAAATTTGCATTACTGTTGCATAACAAATTACACCCTGCCAAACGTAAACCAAAATAGTTTCCTTGTTCATTGCACCGAAAACATGTTTGTGCCAAGTAGGTTTTGATGGTGTGTTTTTTTATTTTGAATATACTGTGGCCTAGAAAAGGTGAACTAATGACTCAGATGGCACCATGAGAATTCTGAAACGAAGAGCGGGTTTCCTGCAATGGAAATAGAGGACGGGCGAAAATGATGCGGGCAAAAAGCACGCATTTGGCAAGGAGGACGGACCATGTGCCAAAACAAAGTAAAAGTTAGAGTGGAATCATTTCAAACGTTGTAGCCAGTATTTGATGTAAAACGCATAATTTCAAACGGTGACTGCTCGGTGGTCGTTATTTTGGAATATTGAAAAAACAACAGATCTAGGTGGATATTACGTATTAATTTAACAATTTAGCAATTTATTTGGCGGCTTTAAACCTTGTTTATGTAAACCATCCATCCGAATCCGCTGCCCAACAATATTCAATTTGACGATTAAATAATTCATTTGCCATCTTCAGCAAACCTTGTTCATTTTGGATCCAATTTGTGAACTTTTTTAAAATAAGTTGCAAATAAAGGTACAAGTTTTACCCCACTTGTGTGTTGGGTAGTGTACATTACAAGATGAAGCAATCCCAATCCGCGTTATGTATGGTTGCTTGAATGAAAATTTGGCCAATGATCGGTGATATCGTATTCCCATGTTTTAAGTTAGATTCTCATTTTTATGACATTCATTCACCTTGTCCACAGTGTAGCCCTACTTTACATTTTCCCAAGTTCAGTTTTGATTGATAATACAACTTTGCCTTAATCAGCATGAATAAAACATGAATCCAGTGTGCAACTTTCCATCAAAACTCCATTGTGAAGTTTTAACCTACTTTCTGAATAGGTCAACAAAAATTGAAATACGAGTCAGACTAGTCGAATCTGACAATACTTTCAGCAAATGAACTGATTAATCTTCATGTACAATAACTTTTTTATCACGTCATTTTCCAAAACTTTAATGCATAACAAGCAACCTTTCAATCCCAGACAGCAATCACTTCCAATTTAGCATCATCATCGGCGTTTGAACTCAAATCCTCCACCACAGCACCAGCCAAATGAAGAAGAGGAATAGATTTGTACATTTTTTTTATTTTATTTTATCTCCACTTCCAAGAAATCATGTCTCGCTGTGTGATTGAATGTGAATTAAACTGCTCATTAAATACAAATTTCAAGCCCTTTGCACATCCTCAAAGTCATTTTCACACATTGAATTCCCGTACTCATGTGGTTTCTCGTCTTCGCGTTTTTACTTCATCATTCGAAGATTTTGTTGAATGCTCTCATCTCCGCTCCGCCCGCCCGCCGCGCCGGCAAGGTAAAGGCATAGTCAGTCAGTCAACGCAACGCAAACGCAACGGAGTCGTCTTATTTCTGCGGAGAAGAGACAATGCAATTATGAAGGCAAATTACGGTGAGAGGAGATCGACATTGAAAAAGTGCCTCAACAATAATGTAATATTTTAAGGAGAGTTAACCAGGCAAGACGAAAGTGCTTGAGTTACGCCAGGACACTGACACTTTGCTTGAAGAAGAGTCTGTCGACAAAAACTGATGCTCAACAGGGAGGCTTCAATTTGTATGAAATTACTCCTTGCGGTGTTCCAATATCCTGTAGCAATTGATGTATTTGCGAAAATAAATACTTCAAATGTTTGGGCAAATGTTAATGGAATGAAAACCATGTCACGCCCTTAGGCCCCAAATTCCAATTTCAGATTGCGCATAGCATTTAGGGGACGTTGTAATGTAATCCTGGAAAAGTTTGCAGACTCTTTGCATAAAATTGAGAAACCGGAGATGATTCAAACGGATAACGAAAGGGGTTCCGAAATCGAGACTTCTATACATTTTTTCCTACCAAATTGAAAACTAGGTGGGAGGAAGGAGAGAAAAGTTTTGCAAATGTTACAGCAACTTTGGGCAGAATAATTTGGGAGTGATGCGAGAATACCGTACAGATGCGTTCAAATCTGCATTTACCAGGAAATGGTTTTGAAATTCCTTTCCTAAAAATACACTAAAAGACGTCCTGAAAATGTGCATCATTTCAACTAGGGCAATCTAACACCAATTAAATAAAAATACCTAAAAGTAAAATGCAAGAATTGTGATAGTGGGTGTCTGACCGGTATTGCCCGCCGCGTGGGCAATTTGGTTTGGAGTTGGAGAGTATTTGGTTTCTAAACTGCTATTTCTGGCATTAAATTCCTTGTGTGGATTGGAAATTTGTAAACAAATACCTTAATCGTTATTTCTGGCATTTCTGTTAACTTCGAATTTGCAAAATAAAACCTTAATCTGACATTAAATTGTTTCTGTGAACTGTGATTTCCTAAAAAAAAGTTTCTACCAGTTTGTTAATTTTAATTTTAGAATTTTTGCCTGCTAATGGGCAACCAATCCTCAGTGTTATTAATAAAACTGTGAAGCATGTTAACGATATGTATTTTTCGGGTACAATTATTTTCAAAAACGCGAACGTTTGGGGAATGGAATGATGGGAAAACAAAGCAATGCGTGGAATGGCATGCGGCGGCAGTGAGAGAGGACGGAGCGGGTACAAAAACCTACACAACAGGTGGGTTGATTTCTCTGGAGGCTGAGCCGAGTGGACGGAATCTCAAATTCCCACAAGATACGGAGGAGGGATTTGAAAGATTAAACGGGTAGTTTGCAATTTCCACCCCCAAGGGCGTGTGGGCCCATTTAATTTCTTGAAACAAGAGGAAAGACGCATGTATGTTTCCCGGACTCCGTAATTACCTTTTCTTTCTGACTGGGTGAAGGAAATGGAATTTCGAGAAGTTGGGATCCACTGGTGAAATCCATAGCAAAATACCCAATGGCTTAAATAAACTTACGTCACGACGCGACGGCACGGACCCAACTCGGCCGACATGACCGGCAGAGAAGTAAGTATTTCTTCAAGTCCGACTCAAGAATAAATAAGAAACTTCACAACTCCCTCCCTTTGTTTTTTTAAAGAAATCGTTTATTCACTGTCCTGTAATTTATAGAGGGGTGTATTTGTGTTGTACATCTAAACAGCTACATACAATTGAATATTTAAATAGAATATAGAATCATAATAATTTCATAATTTGTTGACTAGCTACTATATCAGCAGTGTAGTGTCTCACGAATTTGTATATTTAAATATAGTTTAATATACTAAACCATGCGTACGATTGCGAAGAAGGATTGACGTACATTAAATTTGATTGACAGAATATTTAACAAAGCCTTCGCAATTTCTTTAATTTATTACATACAGAAACACCAAAGAAGTAATAATTCAAGTTTTCATAATCATAATTAATTCGTACATTGATATTTGGTTGGTAAATGTTCCTTGCAGCCAACGAACTTAAATAAGAATTCCAGGTAACTTGTTTGCTGTTTGTTGTCCGTTTGGCAGATTTGGTATTGAAAGTGCAATCTTGATGGGTGTTGTCTGCTCTTATCCGAAACAGGAGACGGCATTAAAAGCACATTGTTTCCAATAATTTCTCTTTTTGACGGGATCCGTCAAATCCGACATTTGATTTTTCAAGCGCTGGAGGAGCATTTGCTTTGTGTATAAGTAGTTTAGAAGGGATGCCTCCATATTCCCAGCGTCGTCGTCGCTTCCACCGCCAAGCTGGAAAGTTGCAAAAGAAATATTTTGAAAAAATGGCAATGCTGTGCCAATTTACTGGCTATTCATGGCTAATGCACAACACGCTCTATCATTGGGCTAAACAACTCAAAATAATTGCAATCCGAGAAATTTGCTTTCGAAGTTTATGTAATTTATCCTTTTGTATTCAAGCGGCTAATAGGTAATAGAGAAACCACAAAAACAAACGCTTTCTACGCTTTTTATCTACATTTTGAGAGGGCGTTGATTGCATGGGACATACGCCAACAGAATCAGCGTCTAGGAGAGTAGGTGGATTATTCCAGGGATATATTTTTTAAATTATTTTTGGTGGATAAAAACAACGGAGGTGACTTCAAGTCGTCAAATTCTTCAAAGAAGGAACATTATACGTGCGGAATCTGGTAAATATTTGCCACACTTGTGTACCCACTTGAGCTCGATGCATGTAAACTGATCTGAGTCGAGCCATCATTACAGCAAGTGCTCAGAGCTGAACAATGCGTGAAAATGAGACAACATATCTTAGGATCATGATATCGAAAACTGGGTGTCATGTGTCAATTATAAGAACGTATTTGTAGAAGATTCTCCCTCCTCCGCTCATTTGCTATTCAACACAATCAATTACGGTGGTAATGGTAGGGTAGACTTACATCGGGTAGGCATTTCCTCAGCTTATTCCACCAAACGCCCCCGTAATTTGTAATCTTATTCATGCACGAAATTGAGAAATGAATGAAAGAAATTATCAATTGTTGAAATCATCAAATCCCATGTTCGTTTCCTTTCCAGCACTTTTACATGCTGTAATGTACATATAATGAAAATGGGGATGGAATTCCATGACCACAATGCATGTACAAATAGGATTTCCCCCACAGAAAAAGAATATTAGTCAAGTGATGTGTAAAAGAATCCGAGGAATGGACGAGACAGATTAAACACTTAAGTCCAACTGTGCCTCAGCTCCCGGGGACTGGTCCAGGGGTGGAAAAAAGGAATGGAATTGGGTAGCTTAAGTGTAATTAAAAACAGAAAGAAAATCCCAAACTCACGTCCATTTCAGGAATGAAAGCTCCCGGTTTTCCACCATCATCCAAGGATCCCTGCGGAAGAATACTTTTCCCTTCCACACCCCGACAACTCAGCAATTGAAGACTGACCATCAGAGTCGCCAGGACTCCGATCCATTTAGCCATGCTGGGAAGATTGCTCACTAAACCCATTAAGACTTCAACAACTGGAATTTTTATTACAAGCTCCCCTGACGAGAAATGCTGGGTAGTAATATGAGAAATCACTAGTGGCTCAAATAATCTTTGCTCGAAAAACAATTATTATTGGAAATGCAGCAAACGCAAACGCAAACGCAAAAAAATTGTTACTGAATCTGGAGTTGGTGGATTTTTATTTCAATGGAAGGAGGAAGTTGATTTTTTCGGTTCGGGCTCTTGTACAGGATAAGGAAGAGTTGGTCCACAGTCCCTGCTTATATATTGCTGGAATGACTTCCAGTTCTGTATGTATGTATGTACGATGGGTTTCCAAAACCACTCAAGGCGGGAGTCAATCGCCGCTTTTCCTTTCAACCTTTTCATGCGCACACTTCAAGCCCGTCGCGTCGTGGAAGGTTTTACTCGTCCGTCCCGCGGAATTGTCGGCGACTTTCACTTTGTCTTATCAAATTTGTCCTCGAGTATTACTGTGTCTCAATGTAATTGAGGCATGGTATTTCCTTTCGAGTTGAGTGGGGGTAGAGAGACAGGATGAGTGGACGAGCGTCATCCTCGGATCAAATTGGAAAAACAAGATATCAGTTACGACGGGTAAAGCAATTGATTTTGCAATTTAGGAATCATTTGAGTCAGAGTCAGTGTTGCAATTTGTAATCCATAGTCCACGACATCAAATCATGTTTGTTGTTATAGGCTATTAAGAATTATTATGTGCACAGATATTTTGAATGCAATCTGGTTTTAATAATGTAGATTTAGAAATGATACATATATGACTGTCAGATGTCAATTCAATCCGTTTGGGAAAATATAACGTCCACTAAAACTAACACTTTGTATTATAAATGAATTTCAAGACGCTAAATTTGCGAGCATCTTCTTCCAACTGTGTAATAAAGTCGTTTAAGCTTTAAGATTATACGGCTAGAATTGTATTACATTTCATATATTACAATTTGAATTTATTCACACATATCATTTAAAGCAATAAATTATACATTCCAATCCACCCACACGGATCTTAAGTTGATTTGGATTTGCGTCGAGTTCGCATGGTCTTCTGGGAGCGTGTTAACTTAACATACGATACAACGTTTGCCTTGTGTTAAAACCCCATATGAACATTGCATGGCAGAACACGGGATTGTGAGTTTAGCGTCCTTTCCCACTTTCACCCATGTAAAATGTAGCAGCTGTTTCGTGGAATTGGCGTAGCGTCGTCCGTCCGCCTTGACTTCAATGCTATGTGTTTTCATTATGACCTGATCAATCATTCCAGGAACATTCATAACTGACAAAAAAAGGAACTTGGGGGAGGCGGAAATTTGAAATGTGGATGTAAATGCCATTTTTGATTCTGTAATCCCTCGACAACTCTAACTCACTCACTCATTTCTTCTTGTGTGTTCTGGATTAGTATGAGTGTCATGGGTTGTCAATTTCCATGCATGTGCTGTGTTAATAAAAATATTCAAAATTCCAAATTATTTACATAACGAGAAATGAGGAGGAGGACGCGGCCCATTGATCACTTTTTAACCCTTGCTCCTTGAACTCATGTCAAATAGGATGATGCGCATTTGCGTGGTAGGCCAAGTTTTTTATTGTTTTCCTGTTCGAAGGATTCATTTCCAATTGTTCACACATGTCAGAGACACAATAATGTCCTAATTTTTGTGACTGTCATCCGAATAAAGCTGCAAGCTGGAAGGCAGAGTTATTAACTTTATTTGCATTTGAGGATTTGCACAGAATCCATGCAGATTTTGCTGACTACGTCAATACGTAAATACGTAAATGCATGTTGGATGCTGCGTATTCCAAAATGAAGGGATGCGGGTCAACTATTACATTTACTGGAATTCACCTGCTTAGTGGGGTATTGTTCGGCGGGGGAGTTGAGGTGTATTTTGCATATGAGAAGCATCATAAAAGTTTGAATGAATCCCTAATTACCGTATTCTCGGTAGGAAAGTTGAATACTCGCGAAAAGTTTGATTTATCCGACAAAGAGTAATTTGAACTTTCCATTTGACTAACAAGTTTCCTCAAGCCATAATCGATAATATTCTATAATTCTTGTTATAATTAGCGCTCGTAATTATAATGTGGTGGGAATAAGGAAACTTCCTAAACGCGTTCGATGTTGGAGCCCAATTTCTAAATTCTAGCCGAACTGAACCTGCTTATTCGGTATACCTTGCGTCCTTTTAAAAACATTCCTCGGATTTCAAATTGAAACCATCTGATGAGGCATAAGACAGTACTCGTTTTGAATAGCGATAGCGATGCAAATCAATATTGTAAATTCGGCTAATTGTCCGTGTTTAACAATGTTTAATGCCATTGTTCACACTAAATCAAACACACCAAAATGAAAGAACCCAACAATAACTTTCCACTTCAACTAAATAGTATAGATTTTATTAAAAACATGTTGTAGCGTCATAGAATTTTTTTTCAACGTCCTAATAATTACGACACAACACAAGTGTCACATTTGAAGACGATTATTTCTGGCAATCTAGCATACACCATTTCTTTGGGACGTAAATAGTTCTGAATATTGGTAGAAAACAAATTGGAGCAAACAATGCTCAAACTTCCATGTTCATGAGTGTCACAGACCTCAAATCCCCACACTTAATGACCCAATTGAGATAAGGGTCCTTGACTCCTCAAAACCTGTAACTACACGATCAAAACACGGCATTAAATCAGTCAAACATAATCTGCCCCTTAATCTAATTTACACGAGTCCCTTTGACTTTCCACGAACTCAGCCCAGCGTCGCGTCAGCAGAAGGGGGCAAGGTCTTTGTGGATTGTAGAATGATTTATTAATGTCACCAAAGTACATTCCTCTCAACAATACGAGCAAGTCACAACGTCACTTTCTCAAAATCCTGAAGTGAAAGTCCACGTCAACTCGCATCTACTCCGTAGTTCCATTATAAAATTACTGGAAGCCACGCACTTGTACAGCTGTAGAACATGTGTTTCAAAACACTGCCAAATTCCTGAGTTATCAGATGATCATGACCTTAAGAAGTGGACTTAACCCAGTTTCCCGCCGCGGCGCCATGCCTGCCTGCCACTCGATGGTCGCCCCAAATCAAATTGGTCCCTGAACTACTCTTTTCTAATAAATAATCCACGTCAAAGTCTTGAAAAAATAGTTCTGCGTCCGTCCTGTCCTTTTGGTTGCGAAACATGTGACTGACGGTGACCTGGGCTCATAGTTAGTCAAAATGTCCGTGGGTGTAGATTTTGCGAACACAACGACAACGGTCGGTGTGGATTTGAAGCCAGTCCCCTTTTTGCCTGGAAGGAAACTCTTGAATAAGAAATGGGGGAAATATTATCCTTCCAAGGCAAGGCAAAGGAAAGTAAGTACCCACCACGACGCGACACACACGAACGATCCGATCCCAACAAGTGGGAAAATCTGATCTGAGATGACGCATTCGTAAAACCTACTTTCACCACCACCTCCGCGGATTTTCCAGCCTTTGGTTTAGGGTGTGGGATTTAGGGGTGCTTGTTCTTTCTCCTTGTCCCAAAATCAGCCAGATTTCTTCCTTCCATTCATTTCAAGGGGAGAGTGGGCTGACGAATTTTGACTCATTTTGGGGCGGACGAAAAACGGTGAGGGTTTAGTCTCAGTGTTGATTTGGAACGTGGATGGTCCTTTGATTTGTGGGGATTGTGAGTGACCTTAGTTTGACCTGACCTGGATTTTAATTATGAGGAAAGTTCATAGTAGTCGAAGTCGAGTCATCCCTGTCCTCCTCGTTTTCAATATGTTTCTTGGGGTCGTCATTTGTGCCCTCATTCCACAGGGCTCGTCAGACAAATCAGTCAAAGTTTGGAAACGGGATTTGGGATTTGATGGAGCGGAGGGACCTGACGGGGTGCGTTTTCCTATGGTGAGGAAGGACAGGG
The DNA here is from genome assembly GCA_036851895.1 of Orthonychiurus folsomi. Taxonomy (NCBI): domain Eukaryota; kingdom Metazoa; phylum Arthropoda; class Collembola; order Poduromorpha; family Onychiuridae; genus Orthonychiurus; species Orthonychiurus folsomi. The sequence goes on along the minus strand of JAAXYW010002474.1, from coordinate 5,566 downwards.
TTGATTTTACAACTCGTTTTTTTAAACGTTGTACTTTGCACATTTCTGTTTCTCAAATTATGAGAGCCCCACGATCCCGAACCAGTTTTGCTTTTCTCCTGCAGTGAAGGAAAACATCATTTGCATAAAATATGTTATTATGATAATTCGTGAGGGGGTGGGGTTAGGGATGAATGGGTTTTGCTTTGGATTTATGTCTTAATTTCATAAGTCAGGATTCGGTAATTCATGGGGATTTGCATGCGGAGGAAAGGGAACGACTTTGTTTTTGTGATGGGATTTCATATTCATTAAATTGTTGACTTCCCGCCGCCACCACATCGGTAGTCTTAAATTTAAATGTAATGTCTTGTTTGCCGCAGGTGATATCCAAAAGGTCGGCCACTGCACTGGGGAAATTGTATCATCTGCTGCTGAATGCTAGGATGGACCATTCCGGGGGAAAGCTTATTCCTTCATCTCGGGAACAGGTAAGAAATGAATGCATGAGGACGAGTTCCTTGTGAAAGGATTGCTTATCGCATGCTATAAAGTTTACTACAGAATATTGTTGTTCGATTTTTTTTAAATAAGTCTATAAATCCGATAATGAGAAACTTTACTAGTCTATGTACTCTACACCTTTTTGAAATGAAATGAAAATTGACTGATAACATCATTCAAATGTATTTCGCTGAAACTGACAGATGTAGTTGGGAAATGCAGTTCATTATTGGGACACCAGACCGTTTTTCGAATTTATACCAGTATATGACCCAGAATGCTTAGATGTGGTTTCAGAAAAAAGTATGTTTTAAAACTGTACTCTTGCTCCAGTTAGCTCACTCAGAATATTCAGATAATACATATATTTCTTTTTTGAAATGATTGTGCTACATGGCTGCGATCACTGACTTCAAAGTTATAACTAATTGCAGCTCTATTTTAGTTTATTGGAGATGCGCTCTACATTCATTTCTCTTTAATTAGAGGCTGAATGGAAAATATGCTTTTGAGATGCAAAAATGTAATCCGATTTTGTCTGTATTCATTCTTGTGCCTCATCCTTACGTCATCCTTCATTAGCAATGCCATGCAATAGGGCAATTCCGTGATTTGTCAAAAAACGTTTGAACCAGTGATCAGTTTATCTTCGCTTTCAAATCCTGCTATAAAGGAATTGGGTGACTTTCCGGTCCTTGCCCTTTGCAACTTTCATATTCAGTGAACCAAATCTGACTTGCTTTTGTCCATCCAATTAACACAATTATTAATTGTTTATTAATTATTACTTCGAATTTAAAAGTGAGGAGTATACGACCCAGGAAGTATTTCTCAGCTTCTAAGACTTGCTTTTATATTGTGCAGATTTAATGCAAAAATCTTAAGTTTATTAAAATACCAATACTACACTAAAATTTGAAAACAGGATCTAATCTCAATTTCCAAAATCTCAGGCGTCCTACCCCGTGCACAGTGCCAATTACGAAATGGTGAGTAAACAAAATCCACTACAGCTTTCTTCCCTTCATTCAAATCCCCTCAACTTCTCCCCCCTAATGCATTCTTCTAAAGTTTGTGAACATAAAACTTTGTTCATACACAGTTCAACCTCGAACGGCGAAATAAAAACTCCAACTACCTCCGTTGTTACTTCAATGCAGTCTCCTGCTTCTAAAATGAATTCCTTTAAGCCGTCCCCTTCATGCAACATCAGGGATCATTCCGCAACGGGCTGGTAAAAATTTACAATTTCCATCAAGATCCGACCAGATATGATGAAATCGAGCGAGCGACCGAACGACGACACCGACTTAGTCAAAATCAAATTCCAACCACACAAAATCGAACATCCATTGAACCGCACTCTCGTTTTATTTTTTGTCAAAAGGAAAAAAAACATCAAACTTTTGTTTTTTTAATTAATAATTGAGTGTTTCTCGTTTTAAATCTATAGAACATACGTAATAAAAAAAAATTCTAAAATTGGGTATCCTCATCCTTTGCCTACAAAAAGTTCTTAACATATTTGATAAACCCCTCGCTTGTTTACGATAAGCTATGTTTGATGCATTTATTACATGGTACAACTCGTAAGACGAAACAATAATACTTGGAGTAACAACAATTAACAGGATGGAATATACGATCACAAAGTTGGATGCAAATTTGGTTTGAGTTTTTGTTCTTGGAAATCCAAGCCATGCCTCCCGCCTTTGCTGTATGGTTCGATTGAATTGAGACTAGAGTAAATTAATTAGTGTAACTACAAGTACAGCTACAAGTTAGCAATTGCTTAGTTATAGTTTCGGTTTTTTAAAAAAAGGATTTGGTTTTATTTTGGAGGACGGACTCCTTTGGACGGATGGAATCATGATTTCCGCATCTAAAAAAACTTGTTCACTTGTGATCCAATGAACCATGGCAATGAACGCAGTGGACACAAACGGGACAATTCCCCATTTTCTTGGCGACGTGTAGACTTGAATTTGAGGGCAGGGCCAAGTTTCATATTCATACTTTGAATGAGATGATCCTCGGTGAGGAGTGGGAGGGAGGATCCGTCTATGGAGTGCTCGCGAAATGCCTATAAGAATACAGAAACACAAAAAAAAAGGAATTGTTAAAGTTTGATTGTTAACATGCCATTGTGCAGGCGGAGAATGACACGATTTGCCAAATCCCAGCGAGTGGTAGGAGTCTCCGTCGTCGTCCACACTAGTCCTTTCTATTATCATTTTTGTTTGCGGTTGGATTTTTTTGCCCTTCGGCCAAGCTTTACTTCTAAAAGACTAAACTATAACTAATGATTCATTCATTCTCTCCTTCTCATGGTGTCCTACCACAGTCATTTTATTGTGTTGAAAGATGAGGCGGTGAGGAAGACTAATGAGAGGAGCACCCATCATAAAGATGACCGATCCATAAAGCACCTTGGGGACTTAGAGGGCAAACCAATAAAAAGAAATCTCTGTGCCTGTCCCAAAACCCATAATCAAAAGAGAGTGCTGTCCCGTGCGGTCCAGTGCCTAGTGATTCATTAGTAATTTCCTTAAAAAGGGGATGGAATCACGAGTCAAGACTGACTTGACTAGATACATAATCTGTGTGAAATTGAAATGTGCAGTGTCACTGGGATTACGGCGGCCTCAACACAATTTAAAAAATTGTCACTAGTATTTGCCCCGATGCAATGTATATGTACACTAAATGTAAATTTGACTGGCTTAGAAATCCAAGGGCAAAATGTCTTTACAATTAAGTGTATTTTTAAGAATCACGACAATGGAATTATCAAAATTATGAATGATTGCTGCTCGCGTGTTTAGTTGTACAGTTTGGAAGGTGAAAACTTGAACATCATTTCTAATCCCAAATGTTTTTCTTTAACGACCGTTCTTCTTTTATATTTTCCTTAATCTATATTACACGAAATCCAAGCTATCTGCGGGAAACTCCCACCCTATCAAAAAGGTGCAATTTAGGACGCATTGCCATCGACTAGCCCAGTCATACAAATTCTTACTTTCAAATTAATCTGAACCAAATTACTATTTCTCCAAATCTCCATCCCAATTCCTGGACTGAGTCAAATTGACTTTTAGAACGTCCAATATTCCCAATTACTAAGTACCAAATCCTGGCAAGATGACATTTGCAATATAGCAAACTGCCAATGTTCCCTATAAAATTTGACAAGGGTATCCGGACCCGAGTATCATATCACGTACACATCTCTTGGCGATGAGTAAATTTCTGAATTTGAGTTGAATTAATTCCTAGCCATAACTAAATTAGGTGCACCCGTCTCCTCCTCCCAGCCTCCATGTCAAACTGAGAACAAAAGTTGTCTAATGAAGATGCGAATGAGACTACAGCGATCTATAAGCCACAACCCAGTCCCGACGCTAGGCCCAGTACTATTTCCATATGCTATCTGCTCCCGCCGACAGAGAAATGCTATTAATTTTCTTAATTACTCATGTCTTTGGACGCACAGGGGTAATAATTGCATTAATTAATTATGTGCGAACACAACTTCCCACGGCTAGGGCCTTTTCCCTTACCTGAACATACTCCGCACAGAGATCGATGGAAGAAACAAAACGGCATACATCATCCACACTCCAGGCTCCCACTGCCTCCGCCTCACTGGAGCACCCCGAACAAGATGAACCACATCTTTTTGTTGGATGTTTCATTTTCTTGGGAATCAGATTTGGAGGACCACCGCCGGCAGAGGATAAATCCAATGGACTACTTGCTCGTTTTCCGGAAGTCAAAGGAGTTGAACCTGAGGATGGGGATGAGGAAGTGGAGGAAAGACCATTTCCAGTCCCTGATCCGGCGGCGGCGGAAGCTGCCGTTGCGGATCGTACCATGGAAAGTAGGGTTTGAGTTGAACTCATGTCAATGAGAGGAAATGGGAGTTTGTTGTCTTGTTGTTGGGATTGTTGTTGTTGCTGGAAGGCGAGGAGGCTGGCTGCGGCAGCTGCTGCACCTGGTTTCAGGAATCGTGTGTCAAAAGCGAAGGAAGAGGAGCTCCGGGCTGAGGAATAGAGGCTGAAAAAATATAGACAAATTGCAGTTCCATTTTCTACGAAGTAGAATACTAAATACATTGTAAATGATGCACTGCATTTGTAGTTTTAGTTGATTCCAAACAAAGTTGGAATATTTGAAATCAGCTCAGGATAAAGATTATAAATTTTGGTCAAAAAACGTAATTTCGACGCGGATAATAAAATAAAGAAATAGATAACATATGAAATATGCAGTCTTAAGATGTAGGCAGTCTTAAGATGTAAGCTGATCCACGCTCTTGATGTGGACTTAAAGGGCAAGCCTGATTTTGTGGAGGAGGAATAAGGGTATGGGAACGGCCCTCCCCGGCGTATATGGAAATGAGTACGAGCTTTTTCCCCGCCCACGCAGTCAGTTTCTCAGATCTAAATGTAGGGACCCTTAGCCCTCTGGCGGGGAAGATCGTGTGATTGGCTCTTGGTCTTGCTCCTGTGAGTCCTCAGGGGTCAAACCTGAAGGAACCCTTGCCCGTCATGAACCATGGTCGATTCAGCTCGCAGGGGTGGGCCCTGGGATAGGACTGCCCACCAGGCGCTAGGGTTTCAATTGCAGGGACGGTTGTCCCCGGCGGGTCACGAGAATGACCTCGGTAGGTTTTTGCAGCACCATGGGAAAGAAGGTCCTTATCCTGCGCTCTAAACATCCAAAATGGTGACAGACGCCTTCCCACCAACAAAAATTTAACTGATTTCCACAAGCTTTGTAAAAAATATTTTATTGTGTACAATCCAAGCGCAAGCTCATGTTGCTCAAAGTATGGACCAGGTCAATACAACCCAATCTTATTCAAGGAATCAATTCTATTGGCACATAATAGCGGCAAACTTAGACGTGTCTGCTGCTGGATCACTCAGAAATGATCAATTTCGCGTAGTCGTCAACAACACATGAAATCCGATGTCACAGGACGGAAGTCGTCTGCCCGATGCCAATACTTTGTACAAAAAGAAATAAAAAAGACTTACTCATTTGGATTGGAGTGATTGTACTTTGCAGCCAGACT
>JAAXYW010002473.1:0-15167 GCA_036851895.1 Orthonychiurus folsomi | reverse complement strand
GATTTGTGTAATTTTAACTTTGGTGTTGGACGATGTGTGAAATGTGTGTGCTGGTGTGTGCGTGTGTCTTCTATCTCCTCCGAAACCAATGAACCAATTTTGAAGGTTGCTAGCTTAAAATGTTCAGGAGGTCAATGTCAGGTGGTGGGTATTGTACGCCAGGTCACGAGTTGACCTGACCTTTCACCTCTGAGGTACTGAGTTTGCATTACATTAGCTAAACTGGAAGAGAAGCATAGCGTGTGACATGTCATTGTTCTCAGGAGATTATACTGACAAATTTTCTTGACGTCACAACTTGACCTGACCTTTGACCTCGGCGTTAGAGAATTGACCTGAGGTAATATGGATGACAGCTATAGCAAGTATTATGCTATTGATCTCATGGCAGCGACTGACATTAGCAATGAAATATGTGAAACGGAGTTCACGAGCCGAAGGCCCCGCCGAGAGCTAGTTATAAGTATATCATAAGTATCAGTATAAGTGTGTACATGTATTATCATGACGGAGTTTCATGGAGGTCAAGAGGCAGATTTGGTGCATGAGTTGACGGGAGGTGTGAGCTTAATGTTCATTGTGTAGCAGCTGCTCTTTTCGATCTCTGATTGCAGAGTTCATTCTTTAATACGTGGTTGGAAAAATTAGCGCCATGTGGATCTTTGATAAAAGTTTCAGACGATTCCGAAAGCGCGCTTGCGCGAGGCGCGTAATTGAAAATAAAATACTGACAAAAGTCAAGTTTTCCCTTCTATGATATGCCCTGGCGCGGCGAGAAGAAAGGCAAAACTCAACTCAAAGTTTAATTCTGTGTTGACATTCCGCTCGATTTCATTTTTCAAACTTGCTCATTTAATAATCTCGATGAATTGTTAGAATTCCCAGAAAAATTTAAATGTCAAATCTAATCGGTCTCACCGAATCGCTGGCAAGTCGTCACTGTCCTCGTCGTTTAAAAAATTCCAGCCCCTGATAAGGGGACAATACATACTGGCCACCCTGAAGTAGTGTTTGCAAGATGTTTGGTGCTTAAATTGCAAACGCTGAAGATTTAGGTTATTTTATTTTTTTCGTAATCCTTAGTCGTCACAAATTTTGGTCACAACTCGTCATTAATCACTAAAACTTACTGATATCCAAATAAAGTTTCTAAAATGTCAATCACTAACTTAACTTTTAATTAATGTTAAATGTAATGTACAAAAAGTCATTGTAGTAGTTTGGTTTCGTTTCGTTTTCATTACTACACTAGCGTGAAGTTCCAACCGCATCCATGCATACAATACAATATGTAATTCACCTTCAAGAAAGGATAGCTTCGTTCACATTACAATTACAATTTCACATTGTGTTTGTAAAATTTTCCAAATTTTCACAAACTCCAATTTTACGAACTGAAGAACTGTAAATAAATAGTATGCAAATGCAACAACAAAAACGCGCAACGCCTCGATAAATTATGTGTCGTGTCGTGCAGTGTGTGCCTTAGCAGGGGAAAATAGATTCACTACTTTTGTAAGCCCAAAGCGTCCCGGGAAAAGCGACAAGATTCAATTTGATCTTCCGGCCAACCTTAATTTTCGTACTCATAGTTCTTTTTTCAAATTTTACCAAATTCTAGCTAATTAAAGCTATCCATCATTCCTTTTCAACTTTAAACGTTGATTGCTCAAAGTGCCATACTACTGTGGGTAGGAAAAAAAGTTCAAGGATTCGAAGAACGGGTGCTGAAAACCTTGCTTTACAATCATCCTCATTAATTATTATTTGCAAAGGGTTTCATTGAAGAAAAAACGAAAGAGTCTACAATGTCTACGTATACTTACAAAACGACCTGGTATTCTTGGGCAAGGTGAGTGGAATATGGAATAATGTAAATTTTGTTTTGTTTGATGACTTTTGGTCCGTGTCAGCATTGTAAAATTTTATTAACATTATTTAAATGACCTCGTATTTAGGTTGGCGGAATCTGGAGCGGAATTAAACATAGACCTCGATCACCATCTACGTGCCATGGGTTGGGCATTCGCACTGGTTCTCTTCAGTTTCATCATATTAGCATTTGACACGAGACATGACAGCACGCTCAGAACAAGGTATACATAAATGTATTCGTGCTTGTCGTTATTATGTATTAAGTTCATGTATTTGAGAATGCTACAGCTGAGAAGTGAGAAATCATGTGGTGCTCATCTAATTATTCCATTGAAATTTGAAAATGTTGTGATCGATCATTCGTATACTTATTGTATTGCGTTTTGCGTTTTAGGCCAACCTACAATTTACGAGATCGAATCTTTGGAATTGAGCAGCGTTACTTCCTTGCAATTTTTAATGGACTCCTTCTCTACGGAGCACTGGCCTTAATATTGGAGCGGCACTGAGGATGGAAGTACGAACAAGAATTTTTGTAAATTAATACGGAAGCTTCGGGATTCAATAATGGTGGGTGGATGTGCTTGTTTACTACGAGATATGGATGACATTTTCATTATTAACTCAGGTTAACTTTAGCTGACAGTGCACTCCACTGTTAATAACTGTACAATTTGTAGTGTACAAGTACGTGTACTTTCAAACTGCCCATAGAATAAGATTGTTGATAAGTTGGTTCCAAATAAAGTTGTTTCATTTGTCATGCATTATAGTTTTATTTTACGATACGATTACGGTACAGTGCGGAACTTATACAATACATCAAATTACCTAACTATTATCATAAACTTGTAATATTGGCATAAGGATGTCCGAAATCCAAAGTTGTATTTCTAAACTTAAACTGTAAGTAACAAGCGCTTTATCCCCTAATGACTAGCCCACGCTAGGTTACAACAGAAATAAGAGCTTAACCAACACATCCTAACAATTAATAGACGAACTACCAAATATTGATGTTATAACTATTACAATCTTGTACATCAAATGTCAAACACTTCTTCATTAGTCACTGCTAAGCACTAGAATTTGAGGTCACGACACACGCGTTCAGGTACACGTTTCAGAAAGGGTTTAAAATTGTACAACAATTAAAAATTAGCACGCATAGCCTAGTGCCTAGAAGACCTTTGTACAACACGTACATTGTTTAATCAATATCCACTAAACATCACATTTAAAATTACATCTCAAAATCACACCGGTGGTGGTGGGGTGGGGTAAAATGCAGGATAATTCTGGTTAATAGATATTATTACGTTTTAAATTGAGAATGACACAATTACAAATCACACTTAATACGAGTATTTCAGTTTTCAGTATTTCAGCATTTACGAGTACGTCACATATAAGAAATCAAAGTAAACCACCACATCCAAAAATATTCCCTGTATCAGTAGTGTACAGTGCAAATGTGCAAAAGAGTTAGCTAATAGCAGAGATTGGTGACATTGGAACGCTTGGAAAGACAAAAATACACGTTTCCAGCCCCCCTTCGGCTTGACTTCATGTCATTTTTGAGAAAAACGTTTGGATTTTTTTCAATTTGGGAAATGTCCGGTCATTATATCTCCTCCTCTGTTATCAGTGAGTCTATTCTCCTCGTCACCATGATCTTGAGGTCAGAACAGAAAATATCAAGAAATTAAAATCATACAGCGTGCATGTGCAAGAAGGTGGCTCAAATTCAAATAAGTTATCAGTTTAACAAAAAAAACGTACAAAGAAGTTGTTTGAACAAGAATAGAGTCTACTTCAACTTCAAGTGTTGAGAAGCATAAATTCTCAGCGCTTGAATCACGCACATGAGAAATTCTTTATTTGAATTTGAGCCATTAATTTGAATAGTCAAGAAAATAAATATTAACATGCGTTAATGTACTAAGTAAAAACTGTCAATTACTTAGGTAGTGTATTTACGGGTTGACGACAACGACTTGGCTAATAGTGACTAATGGTTTTACCGACATACTCGTGGGTGCACAAGAATTCTCTGCAGGATGTGAGCGAGACTTTGGCTTACAGAGATTTTGGCAGATCCGTCGACGACACACGATCACAACTTCTGAGTTGCAAAAGCAAAACAGGAGTGAGACACAGAAACCCTGGAATTGAACATAATAATTACAAATCAATTCAACTTTATTTCAGGCTTTCGCAATCTTCTGTAATTAAAGTGCATATGGCGCGCACGGGATTTTGAAACACTGTAAGTAGCACACTATCTCCTCTCCAACTTAACAAACCACATGTCAAAGTAGTGTCTTCAAAAGTAAATTAATTAGCAATTAGTTGTAATGTACATGTATGTTTCAAGTACCTGTAATGATGCCGTGAATGCTGCAACCACCTCATAAATTGCTTCTTCCCGAGTGCCGTTTCCTGGTCTGAAGGGAATTAAGAAATAGTGAAGTCCAAGGAGGGGGATCAAAATTAGTGTTGCTCGTACTGCCTGTAAGTCAATAACATATTCCAGCAAAACAGAGATATAGAGTTAAGGAAACGACGAGGGTCTCATAATTTTTCTAGATAAAAGGGGGATCTAATCGCAGTAGCACATTTTCAGCAGAAAACAAAAATAATTTTAAGGAATTCAATCCCACGCCACCCACCCACCCGCGCACCTCTCCTTGAAAGCACCTTCGCCCGCCCGTCAAATACAGTATAAGCTCTAGCTAATGAGAGAAAGAATCAAGAACTTTGATTAAGATGTAATTAGCACAAGTAGCAGGTACTCATTGAACTTAGTTTGTCAAATTAAAAGTTTGACCTTTGACTTTGAAACTTTGACATGCCTTCCGCTGTTTGGTAATTGCTAATCTGATAAAATAATTCATTTCACATCTCAAAAATTAAGCTGGTTTCTATGCAAGTAAGTCCATTTCAGACAAATTAGAGGAAAGCTCCCTCACTAATTACCACATTTGCAACTATTTGTATAAAAGAATCGAGGCTTTTGTCAGTGCATCTAATTCCATTCTTGGCAAAATGGCAAATTCCATTTGCCAAGAGACGAAAATGATTGCTCAATTTTAGCACTAGCTTACCGGGTTTCAGCAATTTCTCAAACCAATGTATTAAAACAAATGTGAATGGGATTTTCAAATTGTCACCTTTTTCTTTTAGAACTTAAATCCAGGACATGCACGTGCCGAAACTTACGAATAGGGGGAGAATGTTTATATTGATCAAGAGAAACAAAAAATGTTTGTAATTGGACTGCTTAAAGTATACATAAACATAACCAATGTCACAATACCACCGATTTTATACGCACGTGTATAGTATACGACGTTCGTAACTTCAAAATTAGAAATTCGGATGAGTGGATTTCCTTCCATACCCGGGTGGCTTAGGGAAATGAAAAATGTAGGTGACGGAGATGAAGTTTGTCGTTGTGGGATTTAAACTCAAAGCATACATACACAAACCTTTCGCAAGGAGAGATGATTGTCAGTGACAGTGCCAATAGATGAGTTTCGACGACAGACGTTGGTGAAGTTCCTTTGATTATCCTTGAGTTTCTTCACGAGGACTCGAAGAATGTTGATTAGAAATGCAAGACTCAGGATCAAACAAACACAAACTGGGACGGAGAGGATTAAACTCCAAGAACTCTCATTTATCCAACACCTGGGAATAAAACGTAATCATAAACATAAGATTTGGATGCTACATCTTCTTAGGTCAGAGTCCTGGAAGACATCACATGCTAGTGATGTCGAGGAAGCAATTTGGTAAAGTTCAAAGGTATTGCGAATTGGATGTCATCTTAGCATTTTTCTAAATAAATTACTGATATTTTTCACATTGTGGTTTCGTGGTGAGACTAGCTAAGACCCGGGAACTCATTTGCGTATTATAAAACACATTAAAACTACATAAACGCGCTTTTTAGCATTTGATTTCTTACTTAGCTAGTTAGGCTTAGCGCATTCATATCTTTATCTATTCCAATGTCTTAAGAGCTTTTTAAAGATGTGGGGAAATTGTGTTTATAGTCTTATAGGAACAAAAAACTTGTAGCAATTCCGACTACTTTTTAATTTGACTTTTTGCCGTGAGGAAGAGGAACCAATTCCATTAGCCGAACACGCGACCACATTGCTCAACCCAATGCCTTGGGAAATCTACTTAACGCGAGAAACAACTACGTCATTTTGTAGACGAAGAACGGTTGAAAATTAATCGTGTAAATTTTCTTGTGTTATCCAAACTTACTGCGCCATTGAAATGTCCAATGTGTCCGAGGAACGAAACACGACATAGCAAGCAATTGGAACAATGGGCCCCAGCCATCCAAAAATATAGAATCCTTTGATAAGTTTTTTATCCGAGCGAACAAAAGTGAGGACGAGAAGTGTGTGAAGATAAAATCCTTCACAAAACATCCAAAAATAATTAGCCACCATAAAGTACTGGACCAGGATGTGGAGAGCGACGCACCATTTCTGAAATTACATGTTATAGTATGTGTCAAATTCAAATGCAGTTCAATTTAAATCTGAAAAATGTATTGGAATTGGTTTATACCGGGCTACGGAAAAGTATGTCTGGATCATCTACAACGACACGATACCAAATCATCCAGAGCAGATTGGAAATGATGAAAGATACAAACAGGTGTTTGTGAAGGTGAACGCGTGTGCATTCCAGAACTCTGCAAGACATTTGCAAATAAATAATATGAATTCCTAGAGAAGTTCTAGATTTTCCCAAACTTAAAACATTTGACTAATAATTCTAACGTGAATTTGTGTTGTGCAATTTGTCGCAAAATAAATAAGGTCAAGCAAATGCATATGCTCTATTGCTGTGCTGGAGATAGTGATTCTCAAAACATTTGAGAATTGTGCAAATTTAAATTGGATTTGCAATTTGGTTTGAAAATGACTTTCTCAAACAATTTGGAATGAACATTTAATTTTCCGAGCAATAAATTTAGAAAATAACATTTCTAAATGCAAATGGGAATTGAATTTCCTTCCGTCAAACTTTTCACTTACTTGAAAGAGCAGAAAAGAACCAAGGAGATGACGAGAGCACATATGGAAATGAGATAGCCGGTTTCATAGAACATATTGATTAGTCGATGCCACTGTGAATAAAACAGAGTGAAACAAATTATCACCTGGAACGTTTTGCTGCTGGGAATAGGATACCAATAAAACATGAGCCATTTACTGAGAACTTTCTAACAACTCTTGAGATAAAGGAAAACTTTGCTTGATTTCAAATTGTCTGGCGAATGCGTGTGGAGTGGAGTAGCAAGCGTAAAGTGCTTAGGGGCTCATCTGCTGCTATTAAACTAAAACTGAAGTTTCTACAAGAACCCTAGCTGTGTCTCATTAATTAAATTCCATTAGTAGAACTGTACCTGCAGGTCTTCCATGTCGACACAGGTTGTGTAGTTTGACCAGGTGTGATTGTTTTCCGGTCTTTTGTACCAGCTCCCATCTCCCATGCATTGCTTGTATGCCATTTCTGTGAAAATACAAATTTAATAGCAGAATTAGCATTTCAGTTTAGAAAATCCGAATTGGCCATTATTGAAGTTCGTAAACTTGGCCGTAAACAAGATGGAAAGCAGCAGAAATCCAACCAAAATTCTGCATCACACCTCGCACGAAAGTTTATCCCAGTTTCGTTATCATCATTTGAATCCAATTTCCGGCCCAAGAGAAGAAATGATGTCCTATATTTTTATTCGTAAAAAATGACATCAAAAAGCTGTACTTTTTAACCCGCCATGACAAACCGCACCGATTTTCGGCATGCCTATGTCGGTTGTGCCGTACAAAAGAGAAAAAAAAGCACAAAGAAATAGGGACACATAACTCAAAAGGAAAATAATCTCTGCAAAAACTTCCCAGACGGAAAACCCATATAGACTGTTTTCTTTTTGAAAAGAAAACTACTTGGGAATCAACAAAGTCAAATTTCCTTTCCAGCAACTCGTGTCGTAAAGCTTGCGTGGGACGCGACCATAATTTACTCGAAGAAAGTGAAACCCAAGACGGAAGCAATGTCTTTTAGTACCCTTTGTGGTGGAAATAAGTCATTTGATACATTTTTTGTGTAAAGAGTGGCTTTAGGGATGACAAGGAAAATTAAATACTGTTTAGGGAATTTGCTCTGGATTGGGGTTTCTTTTACTTGAACTGTGAATGAGTCACAAATTGTAATTGGAGCATTTTGTTTGTGGATTTTTTGCAAACAAAATAAGTTCTGCTCCTGAGATCACTATCAAGGCTACCAGGTCCGGCACGGTGGTATAGTGGAGTAAAAGTGGTGGATTGGCATTTCACTTTGGGTGCACAGTCAGAGCGGATATTGGATTAATTTCTGGGAATCGAATTATCTTGTTTTTCACAGAACAGGAAGCCGTAGTAGTCGATTTGATCTGGACCTGAGGACTATGGGAAAAGGCACAGGCGGAACCATATTCCAATAATCTTTGCAATTTCAAACTTGAGCAAACACTAAAAGGAACCCGATTGTTTTGGCCCACGACTCGAACCCAAGAAAAACAACGTTTTTTCCGTACAACTCGATTAAAGCACTGCAATGCTATGCTCTGGCGTTGCGTTGACTTTCCAAGAAGAAATACACAAATACGGCGCACAAAAAATGTCATGAAATCAACACAATTAGGAGACCGACCCTCCAAAATAAATATGACACAAATCCAGTCATAAAACCTTTCAGTACTGTTTATTTTTAGGCCGGATAAAATTAGTTCAAGTACAAGAGATGTAATTTTTTACAAAATATTTGATTTAATTTCAGGGGGTAACATTTAAAAATTAATGCTGAGAGTAAATCCCTGATTCTTTGCAAGGAGCCTCAGATGTTCTCTTCCGGATTTGGTAATCTGAAATTGTGGAATACAAAAAACTTCTACAAAAATAGTTTTTTAAACAAAAAATTAAGATTCTGCTGTACCCTTGGCCTCCCAAATAAAACCAATTCCTTTAGTCCTTTGCAACCACCGAAAGCATGGAATGCCGATACGTTGGTAATTCCAATGGCCAGTCCTTGCAGGGAGAATTCCGTTAGCGCTAAAATATTTTTTTTACTTATTCATATAAAAATTATAATTCTTAAAGATATGTTCTTACATTTCAATTGGGATAGGGGCAACCCAATTAACTCTTCATTCGGATTTATTATTCGGTAAGACTTCTCTGTTCCCATCCGTTCACAAGTCTCGGGGGACAACCCCGTGAGTCCAGTATCCGTCAAAAGTAAAAGACGAGCCCGGATCCGGATCTTCCTTAATTTGGGCAGCTCGGAAATCAAGGCTTGGACGTCAGAATTTGAAATCGTCGCCGCTGACATGTGAGCATATTGAGAATACGAATAAATGACGGGATTTCGATTCGGGAGCGGGGGTCCATCAAATATCCGCAGTTCCGTCAAATTCGGAAATGTCGCCGCAATCAATGGAACATTGAAATTCCCAAATACGACGTCAGTGCTCTGCGCCTCAAATCTCCTACAACTGACTCCCATCTCCGTGACTTTGTTATATCGAGCTAATGGGTAAAGTGGAATTATGTATTCTAAGGAAGGGATGAGGGCCGTGTCAAAGGTCACGAGCAGTGAAATCAATTGCGAAGTACTGAATTCATTTTGCAACATTTCCCGGTGGACTTGAATGCTTTCCTGGAGTGCACCCGGTCCGTCCCCAAGAGCCGTGTCGCAGATGAGGGTGCCAAATTCAAATTCAAAAGTTGCTCCGGTGTGCTTCAACCGCTGCAGTATCTCCAAGGAGGAAGCCCCAGAAAAAACAACTTTTTGAATGACTAATTTCTTCAAATTTCGAAGACGATTCACGAATGGTAGGAGGACTCTGGACACATCTGGATTAATTAGGAAAATCCATTGGAAGCAGAGCTCCAGCTCTTCAAGACGGGAAATGTCCGCATTCATACCCATGATTTGAAGAACTCGAAGACAATCCTCAAAGCACATGTCATACTCATGATTATACCAACGCAAGCTTACTTTCTTTAGAGTGGAGGAGTGTTTCAATAAAAAGAATCCAAGGCGATTGCAAAATTCATTCCTGAGTAGAAAATTGGACAAATTCCTCTCATGTAGCAATTCCAAGGAAAAATTCTCAAGTTGGGTGCATGTGACGTCGAACATGCGCAGAAGGACCCTCGCATTAGCCGTCAGGTCACTTTGCTGGATGAGAAGGGTGTTTATCGGCAAACTGGTTGACCTGTGCTTCTCTGTGATGATTTCCTCCAATTGAACTAGACTTCGACATACCGCAGTCATAAACGATGGTGCGTAGTACACGGAGTGATCGTCAATGAGAACCCGAAGATTCTTAAAGCATCTTAGGAATTCCAGGATAATCAAACAATCCACGGAGCAGTGAACTATTTCCATTTTGTAAATCGTGGATAAAGGCTGGACGGATTTGAGTATGGCGCTATTTTCGTCAGGGGCCACCGCCGCTGCCGCCGCCGCGGACCAGTTTTGAGATAACAGTTTAGCTTGAACCGTTGTCATTCCACGCAGACGCATTGCATCCCAGAGGAAAAACTTTGTGTCGGACTTTTGGAGGTAATCTATCATTTTCTCGGGTTTTGACAAATCCTTTGGGTGAAATGGGATGAGGGACTGAAGGAATTTTTTGACATTTGTGACATTGCTACGACCGTCGAAAATGACAGTCGTTTTTTCAGAGAGGAATGGAGTGGCGAGGCGATGCCAGTCTCGACAGACCCCACGGCATGCCTTTAAGTTTTTTCCGTCCAGGGAGCGGAGTATGTCGCACATAATGTCATCCTAAGTCAAAGTGTGGTTTAACAGGTGTACAAAAGCTCAAATGGTGGATTTCATGCATCTTACCGGAATATTCGGCTCCATTGTTATTGCTGCTTTGGAATTTGGAAGCTAAAGAAAAATTGCTTTAACCTTAAGTTTGCATTGGAAATAGATAAACTGGATTTCTTCAATTTGAATACAATGTGGCGTAGAAACAAACACGCTAGGTTTAGCACATGGTAACAGAAACAGATACGCATTCGTTTTCTCAAAAAATAATTTTATTGAAAAGTTTAAAAATACGTAATTTCAAATCGATATATAAATCAGTCAGGGAATGGAATTTGGATCTTCACTTCAAATGCAATTTAGTATGGCATGTGGATTTGAATTTGACACCTCTCGTCTCCCAAACGTTTACACAGGCGATTCTTCGCAACGGAGCTCAACTATTTCAAAAAATATCAGTTAATTAATACAGTTGTTTGCAGAGCTAGTCAAGTTGTGTCACCACATACCTCCAGAGTTCCATACAGCACTAATTGCTCTAATTTAACCAACTTCATAAATCCATAGTGAACGGAGACGTCCGTCAGAAGTTTTCCGAGCCCCCGCAGTGTCAACTTTCGAAGATCTGTAATTAAATTGATTAAAGAACATAAACCCAGTGTAAATTACAAGCCCACGTTCTATACAATCGCCCTAAATATAGCTTTTGAACTATATTTTTTTTCAATTTCTATTCATAATCGTTGATACTTTGATTTGATCATTTCAATGAAACCCTTCATTTCCTTTTAACACGTAGGAAATTCAAAATCACGTCATAACCTACGCACGCATTCATGGAAACCGAAGCAATCCCCAAAAGCCTTACTTATATTTGAAATCCCTCCTCAAAATCACATATTAATGTACCCGTACCTTTCAAATTCAGCAAAGAATGGCCGACGCGATCATACTCCAAATCCACGACACAATTCCCAACCGCTTTCGCTCCCCGATTTAATAGTGCACACGTATCCGGGCTCAAACCCGTAATCCCTGAATCCGTCAATCCATTCATATTGCACTGGAGGCTGAGGATCCGAAGCTTCTTCAAAACACTCACCACCCGCTGCATTTCCTCATCCCCAAAAAGGGCATGTGACATATTCCCATACTGAGATCCTCCATGTTCCCTCATCCCCATCTCCCGTTTCTCATCCAAATCCCGGGTCGCTATTAAGGGTCCATCACTCAGTTCCAAAATCGTCAAATTCGGATAATTCCTCACAATGAGTTCCGTTCCAAAATCCATAAAGGATTTTGACATGACCGTCATTGTAAATTTCCTCAGATTCGTGTACTCCAGGCCCGGTTCCGTACTTATCATTTGTCCCAGCTCCAGAACATCCTGAGTAATGATGGACACATGTAGGCTGCTCATGAAACTTTGGTACAGGTCGGATCCCATCAGTCGAATAATCGGTGACAAATTGGATTCCCCCTCAATGTCCGTCACATGAACCCCCACATCGAAGAAACAATGGGACACACTTGGTTTGAGCATTTCCAATCGCTCCACCCAACTGGGTTTCATGATGATCGTCCGAAGATGGAAATTCTTGAGTTGACGTAAGGATTTAATGAATGGAACGAGTTCGGAGACGACGGTTGGACTACTCAGCCACAAAAATTTGAAATCCAGAGACAAATACTCTATGACTGGGCGACCCACGATGCTATTGAAGGGCTCAATGCAGTGGACGAGGAATAAGTCAAAGGCGTTGACTGGAGCCTTCTCATGAGTGGAGGATATTGACAAATGTTTGAGAGACCCTTTCCCAAATACAAGAAGTTGACCCGTCGCAATCCAAAATAGGAGGGCCCTTTGTTTGGCATGAGTCTCTTCCCCCAGTCCAGCTCCAGTTCCCTCTTGTGCTCCGGCGGCAGTGATAGAAAAATCTTCTAGACAACCATCCGCTAGGAGACGACACATTAGCTGGAGGCTTTGACTCGTGTGGGATCCTACGCCGGAGTCCAGGACTCGAAGGGATTTTAAATGGAGACTTGCATGGTATTTTCGGAATTTGTCTAGGAAATCCGCCTCTGCTGCAATCCCGCCTGAACTAATCGTGGGAGAGACGGGGGTAGTTAAATTGGTGATGACTTGAGTGATGAAAGACACGTGTTCGTAGTAGCCATTTTGGTCCAGGAATAATGTTTCCAGCCCTGGAAAGTGCTGGAGGAGAAAGCAGAAGGTGTCCCAATCCAGGAAACAGGTTTGAAGGTGAAGGTGTTTGATTCGACGGACGGCGAGGCGGAATGTATTTGAAAAATTGGAGGAGAGGAGCGGCTGGATTTGAGATGTGGATCCACAGGTGATCCGGAAACGGGTCCAGTGGGAGAATGCTGTTTTGGAGTTGGAGAGATACTCTATGCACTTGTGGGTTATTTGAGGGGTGAGGAATGCCCATGGGGAATCCTCCCCGTTGAAAACCAATGTGGTTTTGTCATCCAGGAATGGGGTGGCTTTGTCATTCCAGGCATGGCAGACACTGCGACAGGATTTGATGTCATTTCCGTTGAAGTAGCTGAAAATCCGGCGATGAACACGTTGCTAAAAAGAGGAAAAAAATTATTTCCGAAAAAAATCACGAATTGTGCACACAGTTACTCACTGGAAAATGTAGCAAGGCGATATTAATTTCAAATTCCGGATCCTCTGGTTCTATTCTGGTTTGTCTCGTTTCTCGAATGTCGTTTGATTCAGTGCGGGATCGATTGCGAATTGTCCTAGGATTATAAGTATTAGAAATGGAGGTGGTGGTGGCATTCTTTCGATTTTACAGTGAATCACAAGCATTTGTAATTTGTACGTACCGGTAGCTGTCCACCTCTTCTTCCCCTGCATCCTGGGCTAACAACGGACTACTCAGCATTCGAATGAAGTCATCCATCAGGAAGGAATTAATTCACTTTTCCCTGACTTTGATTTTGACTCTCATCCCAGTTCTGGATTCACTTTGTGTTTAGGATTTGGATGTGACGAGCTACACTATTTTTTGGAATTTCGACTGTTACTGTAATTTCTGGAATGTGGCTTTTCCGCCGCATGCTTTTTATTTTTCATTTCAAGCTGTTTATTTTCCCGATCGTTCCTCTGTCGCCATAGGAAAATTATATCCATCCCTTTATGTCATGTCATAATGTTATACAGGCATACTGCATGTTGATGTCTAAATGAACACCTATTCTTCTTTGGATCAATCCAAAATCCGACAACAATGGGAAGTTTATCCTTTGATGAACTCCTCATTATCACCAATTCAGCAAAATCCATTCTCTAGTCATGTCAGGGATATAAATTCATTCTCTTGTTTGATTCAACGGAGCAAATTCTATAAGTCGTCGAAGACGAAAAGCTGGAGCCTGTAATGTGTACGAGTCGAAAGTGAAACTTTCCACTCAAATAGAGCAGAAACCAGTCGGCAGCCCAGCCTCCTTTTCAATCTCTGAAGCCATGCTTTTGTTGTGAATTTCCTCTCGTGTCTCATCTGCAGCTGTAGCATGCTGATTAGAGACAGTCAGTCAAAATAAATAATTTCCTTGCTCTTAGCCATGCTGGTGCTAAATTCAAGTGGGTGTGTGGGCGGACAGGGGAGAAGTCTCGTCTGTTTCCTGTTTGCTATTCTTGTTAATGTAGCAGTAGCAATTAAAATCTCTTTGAACATTATGGGCGTATGGATTACATCCCTTCATGAATGTTATTGACGTCACTAACTAATGCCAACTAAACTTTCAAGTTCAAGAGTTCATATTGTTTGTTTGCTAATTAAGTTGTTTGAGTTTGTTATTAGTATTAAAATTAACACTCCTACAAAGTGTATTCAAGTACATATTGGGCGTGGACGTGAGGGGGTTTGACTTTGACAAAAAAAAAACTTTGTCGCAAAGCTCATCGTTAAAAGTTGTAGGTATTGGACATGGACATAGACATTGTAGGGATAAATCTATTTAATGAAATCACATCACATTGGTCGCATCCCAACTCAACACAAACAGCGGGAGCCCAAAGATCCAATCTTCTCCCATCTGTGTCTCCCAGCGGGAAACAAAGGAAAACTTTTGAAATCTTTAAGTGTAAAGTACACAAAATTGACCCATGAGATCCGATAAAATACAAAAGTCCTTCCTCCTCTCCTTTGTATTCCACCGTGCTGTCAGACCACGGGAATTCAATTAGCTTTCCCGGGCGACGGTGACGGCCGCAGCCTCAGCCAAGCCGCCCACTTCCCAAAAGACTTTGTACTCTGAAGCGGGAGGGAAGATTGTGTCATGGAATTGGCTAGGGCACATAAGTCGAGAAATTCTCGACCGAGAAATAACGAGATTCTCGTTTATCGTTTCTCGAAATCCGAGCGAGAAATATCGAGAAATTTCTCGCTAAAGTTGTGTTTTTCGGC
>JAAXYW010002472.1:0-15168 GCA_036851895.1 Orthonychiurus folsomi | reverse complement strand
GGCGGTGAGGTCAGGATTTGATGAAAGCGGTGAGGTCAGGATTTGATGAAGGCGGTGAGGTCAGGATTTGGTGATGGCGGTGAGATCAACATTTGATGACGTCGGTGAGGTCAAGAGAGACCAGGGCTGAGGATAGGATGGGATTTCATAGAGCTTGTGTTGTGGGGTTTGATGGAAGTTGTGTGAATGTGTCTGATAGCTTCGCAGCTGCTCTTTTTGATCTCTGCTTGCAGAGTTTATTCAGTTCTGTTGTATGACTACCTCAGTTCAATACTTTCCCGATAGCTGTTTGTTCTCCAGTTCGAGGTGTGGCACCTCATGTATAGTTTGGTTATTAAGCTCTTCCAGTTTTACAAACTTCTCCACCGTTTTTCAGACGAGTTCGGTACTAAAAAGTGCCAACTAACATACGCTTGTGAGTTTCCAAACGAGCTCATAAACAGTAATTAAGTGTTAAAAATAGGTATGAAAATCAAGCAATTTTTTTTCAAAAGGGACTGCAAATGTGATATTACACTTGCATTTGAAGTCAACTCAGTCAACCCAACATACATAAAGAGAGGGAAATCAATTTGGAAGGAAATTGCTGCAAACTTGAGAAAAACTGACGGAAAGATTCAACTTGGCTGGACTCAAAACTATTCTAACTCTGTTCCGGCACGTCTAGATTCTATTATAATTATAAAAAATTGCAATTCTATCGAGTGGATTTTTTATATTTTAAATATTTTTAAATCTTTAGAAATACGTTTCTATTTTCCTTAACAACCTTAGTGATCCGCGACAAAAACAAACAAATTTGGGCTATTGGGCACAAGTAATTGTGGATACAAAGTTAGCTAGCATCAGACCGTCGTTCCAATTGGCTTTCTGTGACAAGATTCAACTTGGCTGGACTCAAAGCTATTCTATGTCTGTTCCGATACGTCTAGATTCTATTGTAATCATAAAAAGTTGCAATTCTATCGGGTGGATTTTTTATATTTTAAATATTTTAACATCTTTAGAAATAAGTCTCCTTTTCCCATATCAACCTTAGTGATACGCGACAAAACAAACAAATTTGGGCTATATGGCACAAGTAATTGTGGATACAAAGTGAGCTAGCATCAGACCGTCGTTCCAATTGACTTTTCGTGGCGAGATTAAACTTGGTTGGACTCAAAACTATTTCAATCTTGCTCCAGCAGGCCTAGACTTTTGTATTATCATAGAAAATCTCAACTCCATCTGGTGGATATTTTATATTTCAAACAGTTTAACATTTTTAGAAGTAAATTTTTTTAGTAGTTTGTATGCTACTATCTTCATTTAATCAGGCCTGAAATTGTGAAGGAAGAAAAAGGACGGAAGGAAGCAAGCGCATTAGTGCAATTAATGTGTTAATGGGGTATGTCCCTGACCTGACAGGCTTGGTGGTATGACAAGCAAATAATTTGTATTTGGTCAGCCTATACTTAATATGTACAATGTCAATGGTTTCTTCTATTCCAGCGGCGGATTCGTCTTAGAAGACGTTAACTGGTCAATTGTGGACTAAATTTCTGCTAGCGACGCCTTTCGAACTCAAAACTTGTCCTGCTTGTGATTACAAATTCATGGGAAGAAAGGTGAACGACAGAGATTTTCCGCAGTTATTTGACAGCTTTAATTTCGAACTACAGGATGGAATCAATTCATCGCAATTCATCGCCTGGTAGCGTAGGTCAGGCCAATGACTGACTTTGGACAAGCAGCATGGAAAGCAGTCAGGAGTCGAAGGTTCCGCCTGGTGCTAGCTAAAGTATGTCATGATATTACGACAGGCTCTGTTGCAGCATATATTTAGGTGGTGAGGTGGGGTTTGGTGCAGGCGGTCAGGTCAAGAGAGCTCCAGGTTGAGAGGGGATTTTTTGGAGCTTGTATGGTGCAATTTTATGGACGTTGTGTATTGGAGTTTCATGGAATTTGTGTGGTGGGGTTTGATGGATGTTGTGTCCTGCGCGTTTATGGAGGCTATGTGATGGGATTTGATGGAGGCTGTGCGGTAGATTGCTGGATTGCATGGTTGAGTTGTGATTGTTGTTGTGTTGGTTGTGTTGCGGTGGGATTTAATGGAGGCTGTGCGGTAGATTGCTGGATTGCATGGTTGAGTTGTGATTGTTGTTGTGTTGGTTGTGTTGTGGTGAGATTTAATGGAGGTAGCGAGCTGAGATTTGTAGTGTTGGGCGTCTAAGGAGGTTATGCGATGGGGTTTCAAGGAGGATTTGTGGTGGGATTCAATAGAGATAGTGAGCTGAAATTTGATGGGAGGGATTGATGATACGGAGGAAGTGAAGGGGGTTCTGAACTTTTAGTAGGGGTGTGAGGTAAATATTCATGCTAATGCAGCCGCTCTTTTGGGTCTCTGCTTGCAGAGTTTATTATTTTTTGCATGTATCGTATGGGATGGGATGAGTCAATGCTTTCATTAAAGATAATAACTCTCTTCAGGACTCTTATTAGTTATATTTATTTAATCCAGTCTTAGCTCAGGTCAACACAACACTAAAACTATTTTGCTATGAACGGCTAGCTTAACTAATTGTTGTTCTGTGTTCTTTATTTAGCGTTGATGTCCCCCAAATGGAAATATTTAAATTTAAAGCTAGAGGTATGTGCAATTATTTCTACCCTACACAACTTATTTGTGTAAAGGCTTTCAGTTTGGCATTGTTTATTAATCTAATGGTGGGAGGCCACTAGAGCCTCAACACCGAGCCGAAAGGCGAAGTGCATCTCTAGTGGGTTTTAATAATCATCAAACATTAAAATTTCCCGATTTGCCTATGGCAGTTTACATTACAATTTTCTAAATCTCTTATGGCAGCCAACATTAAGATTTTTTGAAAAAAATGTTTGCCAGGGCATGACAACGTTTGTTTATGTTTCAATTTTGAAAGTTGTTGACAAATAAGATAGGTAGCTCTTTCAAATGTTCAATTGATTAGTTAACATTAGCACTTTTTTGGTTTCAAAATTTCAGATTTTGTTTGTAATTTGAGCTAGCTCAAAGGATTGGACGAGTTCATTTTTGACTCCGTCTTTTGTCTTATTAACTACAAACGTAAATCTCCAACTTAAACAATAGGGAAGGCAAATCTTCAAAAAGACGAGAATCAAAATTCCAGTGATAACACCAAACCCAATGTAATAAATGTACCGATGTCGTTTCCAAATTCTCTTCCAAATTGGAAGTCGGAATTTTCTCTCTAAAATCTCTGGTATTTCTGCTAAATATAATTCTTCACTTTCTTCTAAAATATCTTCCCAATCTCTAAAATCTTCTAACCTCATGTCATTTAATTGCGTCAGATTCAGATTTGTCCAATTTCCTACGTTCAAACGTAAGTTTTCTAAGCTACTCAAACCAACGTTAAATGCATTTGCTTCATTGTAAAAATTGAGGAGAACGAAAGTTATCATTTCATTCGTTGAATTTATAACAGTTGGCAAATTCGAAAAAATCAATTCGTCACCATCCCTAGCCAAAACAAATTGGGAGATATTTGTCGTCTCAAAAGTTTCATTTATTGCCGTCAAAATTTCTTGACCAATTTCAAAATCTTCAGCAGAAAGAGCAAAAATTGATCCACGTGGGATCAAAATCGGATTTGGTTTAAGTGTCCAAGAAGAGAATATCGGATCTTCTTCTAAAGACCTCTTTTGTCTACCATTTTGAATTTGAGTCAAACTTAGTACAACTGCATTACACAAAATTTGAAAATTTGAAATATACTCAATTCCACTGACTATGACGATTTTACCAGGGAATTCATCAACAAATCCATCCATAATTATTTCAATGTCTCCAGCAACACTTTGGGTAATTTTTGGTAAGTATTTCGCTTGCATCTCATTTCTTACTTTGAATATTATTTCTGTCAAATCAATTGTTTGGACCCCTGTCAAATTTGCATTATTAGCACCGTCGCCAGGATAAATGTAAACATTTGCGGAAAGATCTAAAATGACGTAAACAGTATTCTCAGTCCCTCCACCAATCAAATGACTTCGACTCTCCGTATTTGTCAAAATATTTGGAACTTCATTTGTAGTTCCATTATGGCCAAAATACAAAAAATCTGTTTTTGTTTGTATAATTAATGTTGATTTTAATTTGTGTGCGATTTGGCCATATTTTTCAATCACTTCGGTTTGAATAAAATACAAAGTTGTCAAAGCGTCAATATTCAAAGTCATAAAAATTTCTCCTTGTCTAGAAACTCTAATGTGGAAACCATCTTGGCTCATTAATTCAGGAGAAGAGAAAAATTGTTGGTCAATTTCTAAAAACGGATCTATAGAATGTGAATAAGTCTGATTTTGTATTTTATATGAAAGTTTTGAATTCTTTTTATAATAAAAAATATCTTCCAAATCTTCGATATTAAATCGAAGGTAGAATAAATGTTTTGTTTTTCGAATTGATGACCATAAAATCCTATTTACGTCAAAAGAACGTAAAGATTGAAACCGGTAGTAAAATTTTCCTCCTCCAAATTCAGAATTAAAATCGTCAATCGGAAAGTATACGATTGTGCCGTTGTCGATAATAATGTTTAAATCGTAGTTTGAAGAATTTGTCTGTGTAACCCAAACTTCGTCACAGTCTGAAACAATTTTTGTATTGGGCGCAACAAAAACTCTTTCGAAGTCATCGGATCGACATCTCAAAATGTGAATATTTTTGAGGTTATCGACTAAAGAAACGTTAAGATTTTGTTCCAAATATATCCCCGCATTTAAATCCACAACTAATGAATCATTTTGATAAAAATCATCGTCCAAATTTAAAGAATTCGTACCTCCTGGTCCACCGTCTAAGGTATGAATGTGTCCGACAGAATTCAACCAAAAACTATCATTCAAATTCCTTCCTACTACCCGGTTAAATGAAGAGTTCGGACCAGCGTCAAATAAAAATCCATTTTCGACATCAGGGATCCCTTTTAGAATCTGGCTACTATTGAATTCGCCTCCTATTTTGATTGAAGAATAAACAACGCCATTTTTTCTAACACGGACATCTGCTCTAATAAAATCAGACTCTATGAATTGAAGGATTGGATTCGTAAATTCGATTTCTTCATTTTCGAAACTAAACATCTTATAACTCAGATCTGCACCCGATTGTATTTTAAATGATAGGATTTGAGTGGACTGTTGAAATTTTGTGGATTGGATAATTTCATTAAATCCAAATTGAAATTGATAAAAATGATTTGTATTTTTAGTGACAAAAGTTGAAACGTTGATTCTATCTGGAGATGAAACCAGATATTTAAAATCTCCAGTTTTAGCTTTGTTGTATAAAAATCCGTTTGAATGCACAAATATCGTCATATTCATGTCCTTAGTGCAGTTCAAGTCTTCAATGTTAACAAAATCCCTACCTCCATGACCATCCACTAAAACAGTGTTACAACCACATCTAACAATTTCTTCTTTTTCACTTCGTCCATATACAATTTGTAATCCTTCTATAGAAATCTGTTCGTCTTTCTTTAACAGACTCATTGTATTATTGATCAAATCAATGTAAATTGTTGGAGTTTTTAGTTCGTTTGATAATTGCAAAGTATTCAAACCTTCATTACCAGAAAGATGACCTCTAAAATTGTCCGACTCGAGAATAAAAGTGTCATCTTTTTGTCCTCCATAAACTTCCCAAACTTTTCCAATTAGTTTGAATAAATTTGGAATTCCAATCCCACCTCTTCTAATTTTTAATTGTTCCTTTTGACTGTCTAAAATGGAGACTAGGAGCCCTTCATTTTTTTCCGGATCAAGTAAAAGTTGACCCTCAATCTCATAATTATCACTCACAAAAATAATCTCAGGTTCTGTTAAAAATGGACCATCTAAGGACTGATTTTGATCCAAATATCCAAATTCCATTTTCACATTACGAAGTTTGTAATCTTCCATATTAATCAAATAATGGCCATCCTCATTTTTACTAAACTCAAAAAACTCAATAAAATTCATCGGAATTCTAAAGATTAAAGTGCTTTTTGTATCCTTAGAAATCAAAAGTTCCGAAACAAATTGAATAGATTTGTTTGTATCTTGGCTCACATGAATTTGTAGAATACCAGAATTACCTCCTGCATTAACGACTTTTGTCGTTCCTGTTGCAACCACTGTAAGTGCAATTTCACAACTATTATTTCTACTTGGAACAGTAATATGATCAGACCCACTCAATCCAGAAACAAATGTTGTATTACAATCACAAATAATATGATCTGATTTCCCTGATCTACCAAATAAACGACCCACATCACTGAAAATTATGTTAGTCGTGATTAAACCATTTGGAATGTCTACTTTAACTACGCTTTCATTTGTTTGGAAACCTGTATCTAAATAAATTGTATTCTCACCCTTTCCTCCAACTATTTCTCCTGTCCAATATCCTCTAACCAAAAATTCATCATCTTCATCCCCACCAATGGCTCTCCATTGACTAGAAATCAGCTCAAAATAATTTTTAATGTGTTTTGTACCTAATCGTGTACGAATTTGAGGCGGAGATGAGGTGTTAAGTGGTAAATCTAATTGATGATTAGTTGCGAATGTCCCATTTTTTCTATGAATTGATATACTGGATGGTGACCCATATAATTCCTCAAATTGAATTTGAAACTCGTTCAAATATTCGCTTGAATTTGAATTAAATTGTGTATTTTGAGCACTTGTTTGAATTTTAAGTTCGTTTGGACCTAATATTAAAATTTCATAACCAGAATATGATTTATTTGTTGAAATAATTTTACTGTATTGAATCTCGAGCATTTGACTGACTGGGAATCCAATATTTAAAATTGAATTAGCTTGAGAATGATTTGAATGGTATGTTAAATGAGTGTTGTTCATCATTGGAACGACTAGAATTAGTCGACCTTGAAGAGATTGACTTGTGACCTTTGTGAATCCTGGAGCTACAATGGTCAAGTCACGTTCACAATTATTATTGTTATTTATGTCGATAACGTCTGGACTGTTCAAAGATATACCACCACCAATCGAAATGAAAGAAGTGTCACACCCACATTTGACATATTCATTTTTACTCGCTCTTCCAATAATACGTTGTATATTTTTAAATGTTTGAAAATAATCAATACATTTCAATTCACCAACTATCAAATCAACTATGATATCATGTTCAATCGAAATAGTGTTAAAATGAATCCCATTATCTCCACCATATCCGTCTATCGTCCCATTGAAATGAATATCAATTAATTTGAATACGTCATCTCGATTCCCACCAATAAGTTCCCAATGTCCGGATTCTATTTCAAATAAATTCGGGAGTCCTAACGCACCTTTTCGTAATCTTCTTTCGCTCCTTGTGTTATCGATCCTATGATAAGCCATTCCTCCATTTTCGACACTAATAATTATATTTGTAAAAGATCCGTCTAACTCTACAAATCTCAATTCTGGTTCTTGCTCATATGTATTTCCTTGTCTTCCAATTACAACTTGCACACTTTCATTATTTGATAATTTCATTGAAAGACGACAAGTAGTAGAATTTAAAATGTCAAATGTACTTGAGAAAATTTCATAGATTGGTCTTGGGAAATAAAAAAGTGTCTGGGCAGTAGGTCTGGCTTGAATTGTAGTAGAATTCGAAATTTCTTCAGATTTTAAATTTTCATCAAAATGGGATAACAAAATTTCATTTTCGTAAGGAGGGATAATGACGATGACTTGTCCTTTTGTAAACTTAGTGAATACATGAGTATATCGTCTTGCAATAATTGTCGTGCTGAATGTACAGTTTGCGTCTGAGGATTTTCGAGAATTTATCAACACATCATCAACAAGCTCGAGTGATCTCCCACCTCCTCCATCCACTATATTAGATTCACAACTCACTCTAATCTCATCTCCTTCATTTTGTCTCCCTTGTATATTTTTAATATTTTTAATCTCCAAATCCACCTCATATCCCCCTTGTATTTTAGAATCTTGTAAATTAATTAATAAATTCCTACCTCCTAAACAACGTGGATTAATTACCAATGAATTTTCATTTCCTGAATTCCCACCATCCAAAATCCCTCTGAGGGAATTGCAAGGACCACTAATTATAAAAGTGTCTTGACCTATACTTCCAAAATATCTTTTATGACCATCATCCACAGTAAAATGGTTATTAGTTTTGTCAAACTCATTCAAATAAATTTCATCTGAGCCAATTCCTAATTCATAAGACATAAATTCACCACTCCCATCCCATCTCCGGAGTCCAATTGCATTTTTGCAAAGATAGCCATAAGAGGAAGATTGCATTGAGATTTTATCTCCTTGAAAAGACGTTGAAGATGGTCTACAAAACACGTCATAGGACGAGTCTTGATCAGGGACAGCTCTTTCTAAAAATATTGTCTGCTTTGAACGTAAGTCTACTTTACTGTCTTCGTGTTGTCTTCCATATTCCGTTTGTGTTTCACCATTGCAATCACATTCAAAGTGAT
Organism: Orthonychiurus folsomi; assembly: GCA_036851895.1. Classification (NCBI taxonomy): domain Eukaryota; kingdom Metazoa; phylum Arthropoda; class Collembola; order Poduromorpha; family Onychiuridae; genus Orthonychiurus; species Orthonychiurus folsomi. The sequence continues at coordinate 6,652 of JAAXYW010002472.1, read as the reverse complement.
CGTGACCATTTTCGTTTGGAACGTCTTGTTTTTCAGTGATACAAGTCCCATCATGATAACTTGGCCCACTATAATCGTCACATTTTCCACCCTTTCCATAACAACTAGTTGCAACAGTCATCTTATCTTCCCAATTCCAACAAAGAAGATCAGATTTCCTACCAAAACTACAATATTGTTTTGTTAGACTACAAGCCCCTTTAAACTTAAATGTCCTTGAAGGGAACACACGTCCAATATATTCAGCATTAGCATTCAAAAATGCAATGTTTGACCTTACAGCTAAATTATTAGCATGTTTGGTTTTAATCAAATCTAAAATATAGTCAGATGTTTCTTTTCCACTCCTATATCTTTCTATTTCTTGAGCCCTTTCGTAGCCAAGTAAAGGAATCCCTTCGTTTAAACTATCCACATGATTATGTGCTTTGTAAAGCGTAACGGCAGCAGAGACTAATAAACTAGTTAAAAAACCAACCGCAGCAAATATTGGGGCTAGTGGTGCAAATGCACTCAAAAGGGAGAGGCCTGCCACAACTAGAGTGATTGCAATATCAGTAGAACTTTCAACAATGCTTGCAATGGCATCATTTTGCTGGAATTTATTAGAATTTGGATCATTTAATTGTGAAATGGATTTACTTAGACTCCAACCACTCAAACCAATATCTACAGCTGTACCAAGTGGACCAGCAGCTTTACCAATAAATTTCATAGTGCTACTCGCACCTTTTGCAAATGCTTTAATTCCTAATTTGGTCCCTATTTTTGTGGCCAGTCGTGGACCATAAGTACTAATTGCACTAAGTCCAACTTCACCTCCAACTCTTCCACCAATTATGGCTAAACTCGTTGTATCTCCATTTTGTATTCCACTCACAATGTGTTTGGCTAATAAAACGTTTCCTGCTACACTTGTTACTTTACCAACCTTCTTAGTAAATTTTTTCATTCTTTTACTTATTTGCAATTTTGTTTGAGTTGGACTTAACTTGGTGCCGGATAAGAGTTCATTTTTAGTGTATTTATAAAATTTGCCTTTTCCATTGTTTTTTTCACCTGATGTCATTGTCTCTAGTGAATACTCTAATTTTGCACTGTGTTTCACCATAGTTTCATAGTCGATTACCTTTTTAGCTTTACCTATTTCTTCAGGAGACCCAACTAATCTGAGTTGATTTTCTTCAACTGCATGGACCAATTTATTTCTTGCATCTAAATCGGTAGTTTTGGTGTACGCAGTCAAGAATTCTTTGCTTCTTACTTGTTCAACGTCGTTTTTTGAAAATGATGATAACCTTGATTTTTTTAGATTGCCTACTGAATCCTCGCTGCTTATAACAAATACACATGATGATGATGTGGCTCGCTTCTTTCGACCTCTTGAGCAAGTATTTTGCAATTCTATAGAAACATTGATTTTAAATTAATTAGTGATTTTAAGTAAGAACTAGATAACTTGCTAGTCCTGCGGGCGAGACGCGTCATCTAGAGTCGCTTTGGGGTTAATTCCGTCGAATTTACGGCGTTATCCCGTATAAGGTCAATGATCCTTAATAGTAATGCAATATAACTGCATGTACTATGTAATATACTCCGAAGAACGAAATGAGTTAAACCAAATATTGCTCTAATAAGAGCCCCCCCCCCCCGTGTTTCTATTCTATGTCCATATGCCTCCCATAGATGCCGCTTGCTCATTCTGTCAAGTCATAATTTCCCTTTTTAAAATAATTATTTCCCTGTAAATCCCCCTGGAATCCACCATTCCCCTGGAATCCACCATTCCCCTGGAATCCACCATTCCCCTGGAATCCACCATTCCCCTGGAATCCACCATTCCCCTCCCTCCCTTTAACATAATTATTTGTTACCAATCCTCCCTTAAAACGATTCTTTTCCCTTAATTCCCCATAAACCAATTCTTTCCATCTATCCACCTGGCCATTACCCCTATTAGTTCAAAACTATTTAAAAAACAAAAAAGAAAAATCACCCGCAAACAGGCTCGAACTCGGGACGGCCCAATAATAAGTATTTGCATGAGGTACCTCTAACTCACTGCGGCACCATGACCCACCTTTGAGTTTGCGGGTTTACACCACTCACTTAAGCATGCGTGCATACCACCGTGCCGCACTCATTCCACTCCTTCCTACTGAATGCCAAGATGTATAAAGTCAGCGCACGGAAATACTGTACGGAAATAGTCTCCTACAAATCCCCTAGGCTTCCTGCTAAGTCAGCGTCTGCGTACTCAAAACTGGTCTTTAGAGGGACGGACAGAGGGAGTATATTGTGGCAGATAGATGCGTTAAAATTATTATTACCACTTGTTTTTCTTCGATTTTTGATTTCAATCGTCAATTCTTCTAAGGACTTTGACAAAATCTGAATTTTATCAACGGGATCCCAATTCCTTATACGGCCTTTTGCTAACCCCGGGCCACCATATAAAGTTTTTGCATCACCTTCATAAAGTCCAGTTTTAGAAATAACTCTCTCACACTTTTTACAAGGTGCTTTTGATGGACTAATGACTGCATCAATCGCCTGGAACTGAAAGTGAAAACGAAGTATAAAGACAGTAGTTGGTATTAAACAGTGTATGTTCTATAAAAAAATACCTCACTATTTGTCTTTTGATGAGCAATGAGTTGAATTTCGGCGTGTGGTTCGTCACTGGCAAAAGTTTGTAGCTTTTGTATTTTCTGGCTTAGATCCATTTTTATTTTCAAAGTTTCCTTATCAAAACTCAATTGACTATTTTTTTTCTTTGCAAGTAAAACTCCCATTTTATCTTCATTTGTCTCCAGTTTTATTTTTTTGTCATATTCTTCAACCAATATGGATTGTTTTTTTCCTGCCATTTCCAGTTTTTGCTGAGTCTTTTTAGATTCAGAATCAATTTCCTTGTTGACTTTGTGTTGTTCTGGGATTAAAACTTCAACATGGAAATCATTTTTTGGAGACCATTTTTCAAACTAGAAAAAAATAATGTGTTAACTATGTCGCAGAAGTAAAAACACAGAATTGAGAATGAAATTAAAAATTTTACCTCTGGTTTCTTCAACACTTCGTCAATCGATAAAGCGTCCTTGGCTTGAATACCAAACTCTTTATATGAAAACATTACATCACCCCCGCTTTTCAAACCGGCCGCGGCACTTTTCCACATTTCCAAATTATTCCAATCATCAATTTGCCTTGTTTTTGTGTTAGCAGCAATCACAACATACTTTTCTTTTTGTGACAAATGAACTGCGATAGTATCAAATTTTTTTGAATTATCAAGTGAAGTGATCAATTTTGATTTAAAATCATCTAAGGACAAATCCAATATTTGTTGCCGTTGTATCAATTGAGCATCACGCAATTTTCCTTGTTTTGGTAATTTGGTGTTAATTTCACTTAATAAACTGTTTTTTGTATTTTCAAAAGTAACTTGATCTAATCCATTGATCTTAGCTACAAGTTGTGTGTGTCGATTTTTATAAATTGTGTCAAGAAGATCTCTGGCCAAATAGATTGAATCCTTTGGAGAGCGTGAGCTTGTAAAACTGGAGAAACTAGAGCTGCTGGAGAGACTTGGCGCACCTTTACCACTTGGCCGAATAACATTTGTCGGTTCTGATAACGGCTTTAATTCCCTGGTCGTTGCAAGAGAAGGCGACTTCGGAATAGATAAAGTTGAAGATGGCGGATTGAATTTAGCAGAAGCTCTTGCCGCCTGTTTTTTCATATATGTATCACTCAAAGAAGTAGGATTAGGAGCTGTTTCTCTTAGAGGGCTAATACCATTGGACCGACTAACTTCGCAAGTGATCCCAGAACACCGTACATTATTTCCTTGATAAGTCAAAGTAGTTTTTACAGTTGCAGGTCCAAACTCTTTAATATTTGTTGCTATCCTTCCCTCCGCAACTTTCCAAGCTGCATTATTAATTTCTTTATTTTGTGGAAAAATGAAGTCTTTTTTTCCATTTCCACCCAATCTGGCTCCCAACATATGACCCTTTATATCAACATCTTTAATGTAACCCATATTTGTCATTTGAGATGGTGTTAAAGAAAATGTTTTTGAGTCTCCTGTTCCTTTTCCAATTCCAACATAAGATACTTGAGAAGTCAAGACGGATGGACGGTTGAGATTATCTTTAATTGCTGTGATTTCTGCGGCATGATAAGCATTGGCCGGATTAGCTTTTCTAAAAGTAGGATCCAATTTTCTGAAACGTTGTTCCTCAATTCGAGACCTTTTTGCAGCATTTTCTTTATCAGAGGAAGAACTTTCCTCAGGAGCGTAGGAAGGTTTACCAATATTTCTCCGAGGTTCGTACAACGTTCGCTTTACTGGGCGACCATCATCGGAAGTTATCTCTAAACAAAATGAAGAAATGAAGTGAACCAAACACGTTTTTTGGGTTTGAAGGTGAACAAAATAGTACCTGCTCCTGCGCTGGGCTCCGATTGGAGAATACACAAAATGATTGCTATTTCAATACCAACGCTAAAAAAACTTCGCTTTTTGAAAATGAACATGACGAGCTCCGTTGATAGAAATAGTTAGTCTGAGCAACTACTGGAGCCGATTCCTCGAAAATTTTAGTTTATATTTAAGTGGGAATGACGCCAATGAAATTGAGTCCATTTCTAGGAAATAAAGATGAGTAAATAGGAGATGAAATCATAAATACCCTAGTTATCTGAGTTGACTCACTAAGTGGTCAAACTGGTTCAGGCAGAAGTATTAGCAAAAACTGGTCGCAATCGTACGTACGATTCTTGTTTTGGCGCATAGGACTTCTAGGTCCAGTCAAAACTAAGCAAAATTAATGCAGCAACATATACACGCAAAGTATATTACTAATCAAAGCTAAAGCGAGTTTATTGCAAGCATAAAAATAAAATTTTCCTCGTTTTGTTAATTTGGTGGCAATATCACTTATGGCCGGATGCACCAACGATAGTTAACACTAATCTCTGGTTAAATTTGAAAGTTAATCCGAGTTGAGCACAAAATGCGTTGCATCAATTTTAACCGGGGTTTAACTTCCGAGTTTAACTAACTGCCCGATTTTGGGCAGTTAGTTAGTAGTTAGGGACTTCTTAACCAGAGATTTTCAAAATTAACCAATGAAACTTTCAGATAATCTCATCAATGGGATAACGGCAGGTTTTCCCGGGATGTAAAAAAATTCTTTCTCTCATCAGACTAATTATTAGAGCAGCTGCATGCTTGCATGCAGCTGCCTTATAGGTCTTGTACAGAGTACGGTGTCGTGCAGCTCTAGCCTTTTTGTTTCTGGTCAGATTTGCTTGAAACTTGGTATGTGAGGTACTTAGGGCATAGCTCCCCTCGAGTTCGTTGGCCAGCAAGATTGGTCAAGTGGTTGGCGTTGAAGACATTATAAATCTGGATTTCATGGAGTTTGTGTTGTGGGGTTTGATGGAAGTTGTGTGAATGTGTCTGATAGCTTTGCAGCTGCTCTTTTTGATCTCTGCTTGCAGAGTTTATTATTATCCAATTTCTAATTTTAAGGAAAACACTTTAGCAAGTATGAAAGTATATTTGAAAAATTTGACAGACTAGCAAATGAGATACACCAACAATGAATACGAACTAGCAGGAATAGAAACGGGTCAATGAACTCCACCACAAGCCAGCACAAATTTCACGAAACTCCCATGCAGTACATGTGGGGCTTGTAAAAAAACTGAAACTTTTTGAGGCAATTTCTAGTGGGCAGGTGGACACAATGAATTTTCTTGCCGAAAATTAGCGTTTGCATTTGCCCATGTTTACAGTTCTCACACGGAAGGAGTCTAGCGCACTTCACCAAGCTCTGAACTCCAACAGCCAATAACTTTAATCTCGGTTTAGTTGACCGGAGATTAGCTAAAATTTAATCGTCGTTGGTGCAACCGGCCTTTAATAAACAACTTTTTTGTATATTCAAAAGTAACTTGATCCAATCTTTTGATTTTAGTGACAAGTTGAGTGTGTCGATTTTTATAAATTGTGTCAAGAAAATCTCTGGCTAAAGGGAAGGACGTACGCAATAGTAATGGTTATGCCAAACTGTTTGTAAAAAGTTACCGCGTACCGCGCTTGAGTTTTGTATGTGCTTATACTTGAGTATTTACTGGCATTATTATTATTAATTTACAGAAATGCTTTAATGGATTTCTATTCTGACAGAGGCAAAACTGGTTTTGGCAAATTTATTAAAATTAGGAAGAGAATTTGGAGTTGGAGAAGAACCAGCTGTGTAGCAATGATCAACTGAATTGTAAGCTTGTTCAGTTCAGTTCAAGGCTTTATTATGCTCAATGTCGTAGGATTAAACTTTTATAAATGACAGGAGCTGCTTAGAGCACGTAGATATCTTTTACTATATACTTAACTAAGGATAGCACCAATAAACACAATTTCATCAGCACGCCAATATATAATCATCAGTAGTTTAATTAAAAAATACATATTGATTTGATCTCCTAGAATTAAGCCATTTAGATATTGTACTCTTAAATTGACTCCTCACTTCAAGCTTTTTAATGTTATTGCGCAAAAAGTTGTACAGCTTAATTGCTTAAGCGCTATAGGATTATGCAGGAATGCAGACTTACGGGAAGTCTAAAGGTTAAATAG
>JAAXYW010002471.1:0-15184 GCA_036851895.1 Orthonychiurus folsomi | reverse complement strand
CAGAAATAGCAGAAATTACAAAAATAGCAGAAATAGCAGAAATTACAAAAATAGCAGAAATTACAGAAATGGCAGAAATAGCAGAAATTACAAAAATAGCAGAAATTACAAAAATAGCAGAAATTACAGAAATAGCAGAAATAACAGAAACGGCAGAAATTGCAGAAGTTACAAAAATAGCAGAAATGGCAGAAATAGCAGAAATTACACAAATAGCAGAAATTACAGAAATTACAAAAATAGCAAAAATAGCAGAAATTACAAAAATCAGAAATAGCCAAAATGGCAGAAATAGCAGAAATGGCAGAAATAGCAGAAATTACAAAAATAGCAAAAATTACAGAAATAGCTGAAATTACAAAAATAGCAGAAATTTCTGGAATTTTTGCAAAATTCAGAATTCCATCCAGGAATTTCTGGAATTTCAGGAGACTTAGGAATTCCAGGAATTTTAGAAATTTTGGGAATTTTAGGTACCTGTCTGTTAGTGCCAAATACGCACAAACTATTTTTCGTTTTCTTCCACCACAAATTTGCGCTCAGTCCAGACCAAGTCTTTTGCTCAATCACAATGTTTCTGGACAGAGGGACAGATCATCCGCATGTGTATGATAATGATAATGTCAAACCTTCAACCTCTGATTAATCGAAGTGTATGGTGCACTTGAAGGTGTGCGTGTAGCGTGTGGTTAGAAGAATTGCAGATTGTAGAGGTTCACCACATTATTGCATTATGCATTGCATGACATTGGTCTAATGAATTAATGACGGGTTTCTTTAAGTTCGAGCATTCATGATTTCTGGGCTGTTATTCTAGACGACCCTAATTAGTTAATTGGGGTAATTACCAGAACCAGTGGATGTCCAGATACAGAAGACAGATATGTAAAATATGTTTAGTTACTAAATAGTAAATACTATAGTCTAATGAAATCATATTTTGTAGTAGTACTGTGTAGAGCGACTCCACGAACAGTTTATTGTTGGCAAATGTGTGGAGCCGTAATACAACTTATCGCCAGACAAAAATACCCTTGCAAACATGCGTAAATACCGGCGTAGTTAGTTTCAATTAATAGCGAGAGGGAGCTACAGAATGTGATGATATTTTTTTGAAATTGGTAGTTTTACAAGCTTGACGGTTGTTAACCATTTTGAATTTTATTTTGCTGTCATTTTTGAACTGAACATTTTGCATTTGTAAAACGACAAATATTTTGAATAAGTTTGATGCATTAAGGGCTTAAGGATTGCGGAAGCGTATTTTACTATAAATGCCAGCATAATAGCTTGACGATGTTTTGTTGCGTGGCTCACGTGCGTGCGTGGTAAAACTTTGGCCACGAGAAATATATTTTCACCGTGAAAGCACTTTAGGGAAAATCAACAAGTGTCTCCATTACAATACAAGTCGTGTAGGAAAATGCCCTGGCCTACACTCAAAGTATTAAGTATCAATTATTGCAATAAAATCAAACTCATTCAACGATGCATTCTTCATTCATTTGCAGAAGATACAGAACAATAATGCTCCTCCATTCCATTTCAACGATGCCAGCTAACATTCAATTCTTCGAACCGAACCACAATGTGTTACATTTATTAACCCACGTTACACTTCTGCTGCTGCTACACTATGACTTGTTTATATTATTTAGCACCACGCTAATATCTATGATCGTGGTTGGGCGCCACCCGAAACAACCGAACCTGTCCTGGGCGCCACCCCCTGCAAAAATAAAACCCCGAACCCAAAATTGTGTTGGATTTGCATGGCAGTGGGTGACTCGTCCATCCTTCTCCGACGGAGTTTGCGTTTACTACACACGATGAACAAGAGCCATGGCGCCATACATACACGCACCACACAACACACTGCTATAGACCCAGATATGCACATCCCCTATCTGCTATACACGTTGAGTCGGACATATTGACTGCACTGCTGTTGCTACTAAATACTAAAGAAAAAAATTGCAAGGGGAAGTACAGACAATGGATATATAACAGTTTTGTACATTTTAAGGAGTCAAATAATTACACAGTCTTAATAATTAAGTTGTCTAGTTCATCAGCTGTGGTTTGAAGAGGTGGTAAATTAAAATGGCTGGGAATCCGCGGAAATTTAGTGAAAAGATAGCCCTTCACAATCAAAAACAAGCAGAAGAGACAAATGCATTTGATCAGATTATGCAGGAAGTTTCAAAAGTTAAGGTATGAGATTTTTAATTTGACTGATCTGTAACTATAAGTATTAATTTGAAATTTTTCGTTTTGGCAGCCAAACACTCCATCGAGTGGAGCTCAACCGATTAAACAACAACACTTGTCCATTTCCAACTACAGGCATCAGCATGGAGGGAGTTTGCCGAATGTCAATCAAATGGTAAGAATCGTTTTGACCTAATTCATGTGTCTTTTGGCCCCCAGCAGAAGAGTGACACAGTAAATGAGTTGGAGTAGGCTAAACTAAAGTGTGAATTTTAGCTCTTTCAGCACAAAATTAATCAGCTTACTGCTTTAAAACAATTTTTGCTATGTTTTAAAACAGTTTCACTTTTGCACTAGGAACCTACTGTTTTAGTGATATTGTTTGTTTCAAATTTAAAATCTAATGGCTAATGTTTAATTAAGTCAATAACAGGATGAATCTATTCACAACCAATTTCAGTTTATGACCATGAGTAAATCAAATCCGTCTTACATATGCTAATGTGGCCTATAATCTAGAAAAACATTTTTATTATCTTTGTTTCTAATTACAGCCACACCACCACCATCATCAAATGACAGAACCTCGACCTTACCCACAGCACCAAAAAGCCCGATCATCAATTGGCCCCGTCCGCTCAAAGTCAGCTCGCCCCTCTGATCAACCTTACCCTTCAATTACATCATCAGCTACATCAAATTTTTTCCCACAACACCAAAAAGCCCGATCATCAATTGGCCCCGTCCGCTCAAAGTCAGCTCGCCCCTCTGATCAACCTTACCCTTCAATTACATCATCAGCTACATCAAATTTTTACTCTAATCTCCATTACAACACAATGCATTTATCTCCACCAGATCCAAATTGGAGGAGGACAAATTCCGACTCTGCACTTAATAGTTTAATTCCAAGCACAGTCCCAGATAGTAGTGAAGAATCAAGTAGTGAAAGTAGGGATCCTAGGGATACTGGATTTATTCTCGGTATGAGTGTAGCGGGCGGAGATTTATTAGGATTGCCACAGCAAGTTGTCACTGGGAGCTTACCGGATTTAACTAGTTTTCCTTTTGGACAAAATGCTGGAGCAAAAGAGGATGGGGATGAGAAAAGTAATTATTCAGCGGTGAGTTTAATGGTGTATTTTTGTATTTTAACCGGCCTAGCCGTATATGTAGTATTTAGCCATGATCAGCAGCTCGTTCTGAAAGTAGCCTTAATACTAATAATACTAATGTATAGCAGAGCCCTGTCACAAACTCATCATATTCGCCGCACAACTCACCAAACTCAAATTCTCAACAAATGGACCCACTTCATGTCCACATTCCATTTCAACATCAACCCAACTACAATGACCCTAATGTAAGTCACAGTTAATTCATTTTGTTTTTGCACGGAAGACTTGAGCTAATTTGCTTATTGGTTGAGCTGTAGTTTGTATTGAATAATGATAATTTGAGTTCTTTTGACAAATAATTTAACATTTTACAGTTTGCTCGCTTCACTCTGAGATTTGCTCAAATCTTTGCTTATTAAACGCATTTGTTATTTTTATGATTTTACTATTGTTTTGTTTTCAACAAATTTAACCCCCAGCAGATGCTCTCAGCATATCGTGATCCGCAACGACCAAGTCCACAGAATTCACCATCACCTGTAAATTCAATTGTTTTAATCGTATCGTTTGATGTGTCATTCGTTAAACACATATTGTTCATTGGAGAATGACACAAATGATTTTATTATAGAATTATCGCTCCACAAGTCCATTGCTTGAAAATCTGTCTCCCGGTCCGTCATCTCCACAGCAGCATCAGCAAATGGGACAAGTAACGTCCGACTTCTATCAATTCCAGCGTCAAATCGAGCAATTGAGTGTGGTGAGTTGTGGAATTACAATATTTTGATGCTTCAGAGTAATTAAGTTTTTAAACTTGCAATTGTTAACAGGGTGATCCAAACGAGAGACATTATCAAAGCGCAGGGCATTGGCATCAGGTTTTTTAAACATTTATTTGAATTATTATTTCTTAATTAGCTTATATACCTTAGGGGTGTTGTACTTGCGAGATTATAATTTCTGGGGCAGGTGAATGTTTGTTTTATGTTAAACAACCATTATTAAAATTTATTATTTTTCAATAATATTTCGTGATGGGTACTTTCGTATTCATGCATCTCACGAGATATGTAATGGAAATGGAATTGAGATACGGTATTGAGATTTTAACGAAATGAAAACCATGGCATTGAACTTGACATCACATGAATGGATACTAAATTAGGGATTGATGATTTGATTACGAATGCGATGTGGTACTCTTTGTTGTATTCTGCCGGTATGCTACATATTTGTCATTTGTGAGGTGTTTTGATATTAGTATGAATCTTAACGCGAACTCCGCACTCCACTTGTGTTTTTGGATTAGTGTGGTCAGGGGTAGCACTGCAGTTTGAGCTCCGACAACAGCTCTGATCTAATACTAACTAAGTTGACTAACAAATTCTAATATCTTTGAACAGGGCGTCTCAGCTAATGACCAATTCTTCTATCCACCATCTAATCCATTAGCCGGTGCAACAGCCGGGATCCCCAATCAATCACCAGGGCATTGTGGCCCTAATACACCACAAACACCCACTTCCATACCAGAGATTAATATTTCAGGTAATTGAAATTCACATACTTAATATTACTAGCTACACTAGCTAGGACGACGGGGTGTTGGGATATACTATGCTTAACATTTCAATCCATATTTTTATGCAAGCTGCAATAGTACAATCTTGAGTATTTGCATTGCATGCTTTATGCGGCTTGATAAACCGTGGCAACAATGCCTGAACAGCTTAACGAAATGAACTAGCAGCATTGTAGCAATATCGATACTTTATTTCTAGTGGCTATGTGTTTTAAATATTTTTTTGTTACCAGAATTCTTCACCACAACCCCATCTAATTCCGCCTCAGTCAATCAGTACGAATTCGACCAGCGCTCAACGGAACAGCTCGAAGAACTCTTGGCCACCGAAGCGGGGGTTCGAGCTATACGGGAAACATTAGGCCCAATTGATTTACTCGACTTTCAACTACTGGATAATCAAATCGACAGTTTAGTAGACCCCAATGTTGAGGATGAGTTTAGAATTAATCGGTAAGGACACATTTTATTGATGCTGAGAGCTGCATTTGGATCCAATTTGATCGAAGTGCGGTTCTCTGCACATGACAATGGTACTTTGTTCAGCTAGCCGGCGACACCATTTTGATATCTATTTCACTGTAGAGTAACTTCCAAGTGCAAGTGGCATGATTTTTTCACCAGCTCTCTTTAGATATGCATGCACCAAGCACACTATATATTTTATATTTTTGGTGGGGAAAGATTTTAATAAAGTACAAAAATTGAATTTGGGGTTAAAGATAAATCTTTTTTTGTATAGTTTTAAGCCAAAGACTAGAATTACTTTCATTGTAAATATTTGTTAAGGATATATGGAAAACCTTTTGTTTGACTAAATTTCCTCTTTACGTAGTGGGTGCCAAAAATGAGAAAAATGTTCATAATTATTCTCGAAACGCACAACACTCGAATCCTGAAAGCGCTAGTACTAAATTGAAACAAATGGCCACCTTATGCGTCATGCTTTTTTAAATTGTAAATTTATAAGCGGCCCGAAGCGAAACTTTGCGGGTTTAATCTGCACAGCAAAAGGCGTATGTTTAAACTCTCAACTATTTATAATGAATGCAAATTTTCTCAAACAAATTTTATAAAATGCACGCTTAGACGTTACGTGTCCGAATTCCAATAATTGTATGTAAATATTTAACTATATATTCAGGTGTTTGAAAATGTTCAGCATTGTACAATTGTACAACATTGTTTTTAATAGTTCAAATTGTACACAAAAATGTTCTCTCTCTCTAATCATGTGTGAACTTCTCTTTTCCACGAAATAATTATTATATTCGAGACAAAGAAGATTAAAAATGCAACGTAATGGTTTATTGGATGGATTGAATTGAGAATTGTGTTTAATTATTACAATGCAGGTAATTTGTTTTGTAATGCTTTAGAATTGGAATAATCATACTAATAAGAAAGAGGGCTCTCCAATAATGCTGAAAAGCAATATTCATGGCATTTAATAACATTTGATTTTATTACCCACATTATCTACTAGCTGTGGCTGTGACGCTCGCCGCATTCGCACCGTGTGGCCCCTGCATCTAAATTCTTATTCTTGATCAATCAAAATGGCAAACAAACAGACAGACTGTCTTCAAATTCTAGTAGTGGAGGCAGTTAACACCGCAAGTTTGGCAACGTTCTTATAATATCCCGCCACATAAATTCTGATACTGTTAGACGAATTCGTAAGCGTGGCTTATCATTTTTAACTCGGGCGTCGTTTTTTGTAACCACCTCAAGACGACTCGCCAACTAGCCAGGCTCTGTGTAGAATTTTGAGCCATTTTTTTAATCACCAAATCGAGCTATGATTTTGCAGGCGCCCGTGATGTTCCTCTCCACAATAATTACCCAATCGCAGACCAGCAAGACCCGATACGATGTGCCATGAAGGTTGCCAGTAATTGAATTTATCGCCAGGCTATTCATTTTTTCCTTCATTAAATTTATTTTATAGTATGCTTTATTCCTAGACTCAAATTGGAATCATCCGAGTTTCTCCCAGGTGAGAACAAATAACGCTAGCAATCCCAAGCTTCCAGTTCAAGGCAGGTGGTCACGGTATCCATTTCCCTTGAAAATTAAATTAAATTGCACCATGCTTATTGCTCATTTTAATTTCCTACAAATTAATTCTTTAATTGATTTTGGCTTTTGGTTTCGCACTCATCGAAATTTTAGCACCCTGAATTGGTTTGGGAGAGTTTGCTCGAAATTTAGTGAAAGCTGCGCGTAGCTCATTAGTAGGAGTAGCTAAGCAGCAGCAGAGTGAGCAGAGCAGGCAGGCATGAGGTAAATAGGCAACCGATGTACGCCCGCCCGATGTGTGCACTTCGTGTGCCATATCCTGTGATTTCCTATTCAGCCCCTCCACCATTCAAAATATCTGCCTGAACATAAAGAAGAGTCCACAAACAACAATATTTATCATTCATCAACCAGTCAACAGTGAAAATGGCGTTTTCTTTACAAAATTTAAAATTAGAAATTAAGAAATTAGATTCCCTTTTCTCTCCTGACGCGAGTCAGTTGGAATATTTTACGTTAATATCTTCTACAATTGATGAGTTGATTTTCCAATTTCAACATGATGGTATTGTTTACGAGCTGAATTGCAATCTGACGGTGAGTCCACGTTCGATGATCAGCCTTATCAGTGCATTATTTTTTTTTAATTTAGAGTGAAAACCAAAGTTTATGGGCACTGCTATCATTATGGTAGTTACCAAGTTTTTCACAGTATACATATACAATATTACATCTTTTAGGATTTAAGTGTATGGATTAAAAAATATACAGCGTGACTTGCGATGGAGTAAACAAGTATAAAATTATTTCGGAGGGTAAAGGTGGTGGTTTAGGATTTGGATAGATCCTTTTACCGCCGCCTCGCGTCGTAGCGATTTTTTTGAGGAGGGACTTCTGGAGACTAAATTTTTTTATAATTTTCTCGAATGCTAGTTTAAGTTTAGCTATCCTAAGTGTGTAAAGTATACAATGACTAAATATATGTGTATGCAATAGGAAACTTATCCACAACAGCCACCCGTATGGTTCACTGATACGGAGAATGTGCTAATTACCAATGCAATTGCTTTGTTGGGACAGACAGAGGGTAAGCAATCATTTGTTCTATTATAGTACCGTTATCGTTACTATTACTATTCAGGTCAATTTATTATACCTATTGCGAAATTTTTAGGTCCACACAATAACATCCTATCACAAATCCGTCTTCTCCTCACAACATTAACAACTGCATTCCACTTACCAGAGCCCACGACCGTACTTCATAATCTTGAGAGTGAAGTGCAAGAAAATTCGGATCAAGAAATAGATTACGGATTTGATGAAGAGGAAGACGATATTGAATTGGAGGAGGAAGAGGAAGAAAAAAAGAAAGTGGAGGATGAGAACATAGAATTGATAGAGAGAATTAAACAAAATCAGATGAAGGATTATTTGAAGGGAACGATAGTTGGATCAATTCAAGCTAATGATAGGCTGATGAAAGAACTAAAGGATGTATACAGGAGCGACAGTTTTAAAAGAGGTGAGTCCATTTTGCACACAACAATTTTTTTTTACTTATTTTGAAGTTACCCTTGTCTTAATGTCTTAATGCTGCTTGTGTTTCTACTGTTTCTTTTTGGAGGTTTGATTATTCATTATACTTAACTGCCGCAGGGATCTACAGCATTGATTTGGTGAATGATAACCTATATGAGTGGAACGTACACTTAAAAGGCATTGACAAGGACTCTCCGCTCTACAGTGACCTGGTCACACTTAAAGAGAAAGAGGGAAAAGACTCCATACTACTCCACATCACCTTTAAGGTAACTAAACAATGTTATGATATTTTAATAGTAGTCACAATTTTTCTGCTGTCTTCTAGGAAAACTATCCATTCGAACCACCATTTGTTCGTGTCGTTTATCCGATTATAACCGGAGGGTATGTACTCCTTGGTGGTGCAATTTGTATGGAATTGTTGACTAAGCAAGGTTGGAGTTCAGCTTATACAGTAGAAGCAATTATAATGCAAATTGCCGCGACATTTGTGAAAGGAAAAGCTAGAATTTCATTTACCAGTGGAGGACAAGGCAAACAGCAGCAACAACAGGTAATATTTTGTGTGGTCGGCATGTCTCGAAACTTTGAAAATTAATTAAATACTCCTGTTTAATGCCGTTCACAGAGCCAGTACACTCTTGCACGTGCACAACAGTCGTATAAGTCACTCGTACAAATCCACGAGAAGAATGGATGGTTTACACCACCAAAGGCGGATGGTTGAATTAAGTATTTTGACTATATTGGCTTGTATGGGAATTGCGAATCAATTTTCTTGTGTAATTAGATTGTGAGAAAACGGATCACGGTTTTGTTCTTTCGTGTAATATCTTTTTTTATTTACTCCAAGCATGTTTGAATTATTTTGTATTTAAATCACGGAAAAACGTTTTGTGAATGTAGTTTGATCGGCGTGTGGATATTAAATCATTTCATTGTCATGAATTACTCCCTTCCAAACACTGTTGTTCTAATATTTATTGAGCATATGGCACCCTATGTTATGGTTTTGAACTGAACAAGCTAAAATTTATTCAGCATTAAACACTTGAGTAATCCACGAAATTTCCGCCGCAGAGCGCAGTATAGATTTGTAACAATTGGAATGGTAATCTACTGAACTTACATCAACAAACTCTTCAACTTCAGCAGAAGATCTGTTAAAATAAAATAAAAATGTCCATGAAACATGAAATAAAGTTAACCGCTTTCAGCTCAATTACGTTTATTGGATTGTGGTGCAGAACACGCACATAACATATAATTGCTGTGCTGTGGTGGGATCAAGTTCCCAGTCCCAGTACAACATTAGCAGAATGGAAGAATTGCTTGAAACATTTGCAGAAGGTAAATCAATAGTAGGAAGACAAAATCGTTAAACCTTACTAATTCAATTGTATACCAATTGAATTTATTAATGCAACTTTGAGCTAGATTGAAATCAAATTTGACCGCTTGTCTTTTACAAATCAGAATTTGTCCAAAGTGCAGCAGAAATTTCTCTGCCTAGCGCATTGCGGTTCCGTATATTTTCATCGTTGTACATGAAGATATTTTTCGTTACGTTGGATAAAGTTTCACCTTGTGAATTATCCTTAGCAGTCCGACCCATCACTGTTGTGGGTTTAATGAATAACCTTTGCTAAGAGAAAAGAATGAATAGTGAATAGAACACGGTGCAAGTCCCTGCACTCCATTGTCTCGTTCGGGTAGTTATGGAATTTAAGGGTTAATCTTGTCCTCGAGTCATCGGATGACCCTTTCAAAGATGTAAATAATCTTGTCCAAAGTGGTGCTGATGGCTTTGATGACGAACGGTAGAGATTGAATGAAGAAGTTGGAAAGTCCAGTTCTAGTTGGCATGGTTTACCGCCCCACCATACTGTGAATGTGGATTTCTGAAACCCATATGGTAATTATATTCGCTTTTGCTTAATGTATCAAAAAGAATATAGTCTTTCCTGGCCTAATAATAGAGCGGTTGCTTGGTAGTGCTCCGTTTACCTTAATAGATTTGACCGCTTGAGTGACAGCTTTGTTCCAAGCATGTTCAATTTTTATCAGTTCCTGTCTTGTCTCGGTACTCAAATAGTAGGTGTTTGGTTGTGTCCTTGCACCTTTCGCAGGAAAACTTTCATTTTCAATTGCAATTTGCAGGTTGAAACAATGTTGTCTTTCGTCAACATATTCATCGGCTGATTGCAACACACGGAGAAGCGTTGTTATGATTGGATGTATTTGTCCGCCATCCCAGTCACCCGCAATACCCTTGGGTGTCAATTCAGACAACGGATGATATTATTAGTAATTTTTCTTTTAAAAATAACTTTTGAGAATTCACCGGAGGATAATTCATGTAGTAAATATTTGCGCCCCTAATGGCCAGTATCTTTGGCTTCCAGTGTATGGAGGGCTCTTCTGAATTCTCTGATTCACCTGCACTTCCTTCCCAAATCCAGCCAACGTAAAATATTTCATTCTGAGTTTCCTGGCTCCACAGTTTTATCTGCAGGTTTTCCAAATAAGTAAATTCATTTCAGTCAGCTTTTAGGAGAGCCATTCTTGCGCAACTCAATCAAGGTTGTTCTTGTTGTAAATGATTTCGTCTCTTTTTATATTATTGTCGAAGCTGGAAGGAAATTTATAGCGAAAAGTTGTGTGGGGATGAAGAGAACGACGGAAAATTAATTAAATTACAAAAGTCTGAGTTTGAGAGTGTGGAAGTTTCAAGTCTCATTTTGCCCCCATTGGCTTATTCTTGACAACCGTTTGCTTTGACAGGAGATTCATTGCAATACAAAACAAAGCATTATTTTCTTACCTGTACATTGTTCAACCCAACCATTGCATCATTGATATATTTGATCCAATAAGTAAGGATGTAAGTATTAGCGCAATGTATAATTCCACTGGTAGAATTGCAGGTTGCATCCCGCACTTCAAATGAATTGTAGCGAAGTCTGTCGGTTCCATCCACATACCGCGTTAGCAATCCGAATACCAATGGAATAGTTTTCTCAATTTCCCATTCTGTTTTTGCCTCCTCTGCCAAATTCCACTGATTTATATTCGTCTCCAAAAGGCCTACACGTAAATAAATTGAGTTAGATCAATTTTGGGTAGTAAACGGTCACGCTAAGCAGAACATTGGGAAACTTACTCTGTTGAGTTGGGGACAGATACGGCTTGGCTGTTGAGAAATATTTTAATTTCAACGTTACGACCGGCCCTGCGCAGGACAGGAAATTGACGGCTGAGTCGTGGTCCATCTTTTTTATCTTCACGCCGTTAACTAAAACAAGAAAGGCAAGTATAATTGACGAATTCACACAAAACTTGTTAATTCCCGTATTGGCTAACTGGATAAAATCGCATCTCCAATGTAAATCTGTTTGCAAAGTGCCGCAGGAGTTCCACTCGTCAATCTTGAAATTATCAAAGGTAGTCCATGTTCCGCACCACCACGAACGCTTATCCCCAGGACCCCCTCTATTCGAGTTATTGTAACTTCCCTTTTCTGTGGTACAATAATAGTACAAAACATTTAATATTGCATATTTAAAGGCACGCATAAAAGTAGTCAATAAGAAATCGAATCAAGGAAGTTCCGCAAATTACTAAATAAAACCCTAGTTGCGGCATTTCTCCAGTTCATCTTATAAATTTCTTCCGGCGGAAATTTACTCCGTAAATGCTGACGTTGCGATATGATACAGAAATTTGTTACAATTTAAATGTTAAATTAATCAACGCCAGCCGCTATGTGTCTAGCGCTAATAATAATTCGTCGATTTCACCTCTGCTTGTATACAATAACGTATAGTGCTACCCGGAAATACCTGTAAATCTAACTCATTTCGAAATCATTTTAATTTTCTAAACTCCAATACACATGTACTAGTACTCATATAAACATTACTTCAAAATATTATAATTTGTCTTCAATTATGTACAAGACATTTGCAAAATACAACAAAAATTGTTCATAACTACTTGCATAACCGAGAGAGCCAAAATGACCAGTGCTTTTACTCATTTCTCGGCTACATCTCCGTGGAATTACTGTCACCCAAGACATAATTGAACTTTAACTTGAAATGTTTTGCAGCCATTCTTAATCCATTTTCAAGTTCATTATATACTGAAAGGAAATGCAGCATTGTTCGAAAACTGTGAATTAGTAGAGTAAATTAATTTTGTTTACATTGTTCTCCGGTGGAGGTGAACTGGCTGCTGTCCCATCCGTTTCAAATGAATCAAAAGAATCTCCACTCAAACCGCGATCGCTCACAGACCCGTGCGTTGGCCTAACACTATCCAAATCATCCAGGATTTTCTGCACAATAAGATGAGTCGTAGTCAAAGTTAATTTCCTTGGCATGGGTCGCTGTTTGCCATTGGATATCTCAATCAATGATGTGCAGAGAGGAGTTTCCTAAAAATTAGCAGATGGATAACTCAGTAAAATTACTTCATTCTAGCTTTATGTTTAAGTTTATTTATATATGCTTTACCATCTCATCGTATTGAGCTCCCTGTTGGTATTGTTGCTGGCTTGAGTAATTTTTATTGCAAGTCATACTTTATTTTATCACAATTTCGTCTTTTCCAATCCAGCATAGCACCGTCCTATCACTTCTTTTATTCAAAATATTATGCAGTCTAACAAACTTATTACTTTTTACATTTTTAAACACACAACGTTCATGTTCGATGTAAAAGGCCGCAGAGTAGTAACACTTGTGATTTGTGAAGCTGGATGCTATGCTGCTTACCGCGAGGATTATAATCGATACACACTTGGCTAGTGTTCCTTGAGTTTTATTGATTTTCCTCCAGAAATAAAAACGCTAGACCTGCAGAATCACCAGGAGCACAAGGCTGCCCGACGCATGCATAGCAGGGCGGTGTACTTTTGGGAATTCTATAATTAAATCAAGAACTAAAACCAGGCATTAGGCATATACTGTCATTACTAAGTTAAATGTAATAGTTCAGATGATACGTAACGGATTCGGAGCTTCCGATTCGGGAATGCGCTCAAAATCCAAATTGAAGTCACATGTTCTTAAACCAGTAATACCTCGCGAATGTCATTTAACATTCCATTTTGATACCGAGACCGACGTCGGAGTTATCGGCACACGTTTTCTTGTTGCGTACTGTACGACATTTGCCTTGTCGTTACTTGCAATTTGCGTGGGTGGGTGTTGTATATGAGCTTGATATTCCTTTCTGATTTCACGGAGGGATCTGTTCTAGGCGGATCAGAAATCGGGAACGCATTGTGAAATTCGCTTTGACCCAGTTCCAAAATTAGTTTAGTAGGAAATTGTTTTCTTTCCAATTGGAAAGAAACCGTCTTATTATGGCCTGATTCATAAACCGCAAAATAAAATTACAAGAATGTTTGATTCTTGCTGTAATTAAGTCTACCCTGTACAACTAAATTGCTCTGTTCAAAAGAGTTCCAAATTAAGTATTAAAAATGATTAATTCCACTTTGAATGCATTTTCAATTAATCGACTAACTTGCAAGCTAACTGACATCCGATTGAACATATTGAACAAAGTCATTATATTATTTGGATTGGACACATTACATTACAAAACCGTCCGCGTCCGCGTCCCAGTCTGTTCCAAAAAAGTCAGTCTCCCCATCTGAATTGATATCCTTCATTTGCTTGTGTGTATTTCAGTGGAGTTGTACAGCAGATGCCACTCCGTGTCCTTGTCTTGTGTTTTAGATGCAAGTGAAGTGCAGAGAATGCAGACAGCAGGCCGCGTCTCCTTTTATTGAATGTCCCAGTCCCTATCGTTGTAGTGTGCGTTTTGTATGTTATAAAAATTCCCTCCCTTTTGCTGCTATACCTGCTTCCTTGCATTCGCGGTTATTCTCCTCTGATTGTTCTGCCCAGTCAACTTTAGTGTAGACAGAAGTTTTGAAAAAGCTGAATGAATTGACTGGTGTGTAATTTTGTGAATAAAGCCTAAGTGGAATTAATATGATCAAGGAATAGGTCATCCTCTATCCGGTGGAATGTAAGTAATCAATTATTGTGAGTAATTAAGTACCTTTGGGTTTGACTTGCTTGTGTTCTAGTTAATTTTATTTTCATTGATTTTTTATATTTGTGTGACTATTTCAACTAGATTCAGCAAAATACTATGTTGTATTATTTTATGTTCACGTTTTAGACAATGGATTCAACGGTCGGAGCGATCAAATTACGTGGGATTGCCATGGATGAAGACTCATCTTCAGAGGAGGACAATCTACCATCAACGATTGACATGGAGGCATTCAAAGTCAGTTAAAACATTTTTAGCTAAGAGAAAGTTAATCAAGCTGTCCAAGTGAGTGTGCGCTAAGCCAGTAATACAAAATTTAACTTGCAGTCTTCTACGGAGTCAATTCCTCTTCAAAACATAACTGCTTGGCGCAGTCGTCCTAAAATCCAACCACCGGCACAGGTCATTCCAGACGTTGAAGACGACAAGGTAAGTTTAGTGATCTTGACATCAAAATTAAATTGAGAAGCCCTAAGCATAACGAAAGGTTTTTATAGCACAACACATCCTCCTCCTCTTCATCCTCTACCACGTCGTCATCGTCCTCGGACTCTGACTCTTCAACATCATCCACTCGCAGCCATAACAGTAAAACCACATCTTTATCGCCTTCACTACTGAAAGATCC
>JAAXYW010002470.1:0-15186 GCA_036851895.1 Orthonychiurus folsomi | reverse complement strand
GGAGAATCTCGAACAGTAATTCAGCTCAGATTTCAGACTCCATTTCTCCAAAACCTCGGAATCCAATCTCACCTCCATTGGCTGTTGCTGTCCCTCATCGATCACCAGTGGCAGCACACAATGGTGAAAATCGGAACAGTCCTCGAGCAAACACGGGACCAATCTCCGACCATTCAATTTCCGAAGGCATGTTATTTAAATCCGTAATCACACAAGAAGAAGGTGTAAGAAAGCCTTTAATCTACCGTCCTATTTCCTATAAGCCTGGAGAAGATTTGCGCATTGCATCCTTGAACTTGAAACCCTTTAGTCCAAAATCGAGCCCATCGTCGCCACCTGAGCTAGCTGCTTCTCTTCAACCTCTTCCCCCGGTCAAATTCGGAAGCGAATCAGAGCTCACTGTCAATTATTCTCAACATTTGGCTGATGGGGAATTGATCAATATGACGCATCACTTAAACGGACAATCTGGAAACATTCCATCCCCGGCAGCTCCTGTACTGGAAAGTATTCTTCTCAGACGTTTGAATAGTGGGGAAGCATCAGTGGGAGCTCCATCGCCGTCTCTCCCACGCTCAGCACCAATCTTCACTGTCAATGATCCATATTTCAGTAAAAAATCCTTCCGCTATGGGTTTAATGTTTCTAGCAATGGCGGACCTCCACCACTGCATCCGACGCCCGTTTCCTCATCCTCACCAAATATTGTGGAAGTCAAGTCGAGCGTTTCAATTCCTTCGTACATTCCACATCCGCCCACTTCAAATACAGCAAGTCCTCGGCATTATTCCCGCCTGCATCAACCCAACGGGCATCCAATGAACATGGTTTCCTTTGGCCAAGGCCCGCCCTCTGCTGGCTTCCGACTCGGCATAGGTAATCTTTTCCACAGCCAAGTTTTGATGGCGATGCCTCCGCATGGTGGAAGCGAACGTGGCACTGGCACCAGCACTCATGAAGGCGATTTAGATGCGGAAGGGATGAGTCCAGGTGCTTGTAGGAGTCTCCCATATCATCTGAAGAAAATAGATGGCAAGATTAATTATGAATGTAATGTTTGCTTCAAGTCATTTGGTCAATTGGCAAATCTCAAGGTAAGGTGCACTAACGTCTAAGATAGATGGCAGAATTTATTTTGTCATGATTGATTGCATTTACAAATTTTGTGTATTTTAGACCCATTTTAGAACTCATTCTGGGGAAAGGCCATTCCAATGTAATATTTGCAAAAAAGCCTTTACTCAGCTGGTTCATCTTCGGGGTCATCATCTAGTTCACACTGGTAAGTTGAAGCATTCCTAATTATTTCCAGCCATATTTCTAGTTACACCCTGTTCTAGTACTAATCTGAGTTCCATCCTGTCTTCAGGCGAGAAGCCCCATCAATGTGACATTTGTCAGAAGAGATTTAGCAGTACTTCAAATCTCAAGGCTCATCTCAGACTACATTCTGGTCAAAAGCCTTACGCATGCGACCTCTGCCCGGTCAGATTTGCACAATCCAGTCACATGAAAATTCACAAGAGACTTCATAATAATGAGAGACCATACAGTTGTAAAAACTGTGACAAGAGGTACGTTTCTTCGAGTGGGCTTCGTTCGCATTTGAAAACGAATAGTTGCCGCCCAAGACCCGAGGACGAGCTCCCTCTAGCACCACCTCGATCTTCCAACCCCTCTCATTTTGAGCACCCTTCTTCTCAGGGAAGGAATGGTCAGTCCCGCAAATATTCACTAGATTCTGGGACTCCTAATCATAATTGGCACATTTTTAATTCCTTAGATTTAATCGACATCGAAGGTCATGAGGGGTCACCGGATTTAAACGGTAGATTTCATCACGTGGACGAGGATGAGAGTGGCAAATGATATTGAAATGGAAAATGGCAACACAAATGGAGCTACTGTCCCTCGAGGTGTCCAACGTCCTACTGAGTACAAATACCGTATTTTGCACTAGGTTACATTTACTAAGTCACATTTAGAATTGTTATATTATTTCACCTTTCCTTTATTGTTTTTGTAGGCATAAACTTAACACTACAATTGAGCAATTTCAAGGGGAATCATTTTCCGTGAAGCCTTGTGTGCATGAGGGATTTGACTTATTCCGATCAGCACCATTCACAATTCAAAGACTTGCAGAGCTTATTATTCAGCCACAAAAGCACTGTTAAACCAAGGATAAATGTGTTTGTGCTTTGGAGAAGACCGTGTACTGTTGAGTCCAAATCCCCCTACAAGGGAGACATGAGGAATGGAATGGATAATGAGGGTGCTTTGGAAAAGACGACGTCTCTTGCCTACAGTCCTGATCCTAAATCCCCGTACAATGATGACCTGAACAATGGAATATGGCAATGTTTTTGTAGGCGCAATGAAAGATGACTCCGGTGATTGCAGTCGTGATGGCGACAGACAACAAGAAAAGAAGAAAGAAAAGACAAATATACCTGCCCGACTCAGACAAGGGCTACGCGATGAAGCAGAAACCGGTAAGCATTCTGTTGTCACTCAAACTTGACTTTAATTTCCACTTTTAATAACTTTAATTTTACATTAACACAAAATTGTATTCGTCAAGCTTTTTTTCTAACAACAAGTTTTTAATTTCATTTTTTATTACATGAGCTAGTGACTATTTAAATTAACCTCAATGCTATACTCCAACATCTCCTTCCAAATTCAAATTCAAATTCTGGAATACGAGAATATTAACTGTACAAATGAAACTGAGGTCTTGGATCTTCAATAATTTACTTTATACAGTGCGCATGCATTATTGCTGGTTTAACATAATTAGAATATACATGATAGCTATTATACCTTGCCCTTAGCAGATCTGAATTACATTGCAAACTGATATACTTTAAGTTCCTGGTTCTCGTTCGTTTTAAACCTGCACTTAACTAGTTAATGTTAGTAAGGCAACTAGCACACCGCAATCCTCAGCTTTAGAGTAGCTAGCATGTTCTTTAACTTGTTCAACACTGTCATAATAGTTGCTATGTAAACTGCGTAGTTAGAAATTATAATTGAGGCGCTAGGTATACAGTTGTAGTTTTCTATTGTATATGTGTATCTCGAGTCAGAACAGATTTTTTTATATTTATAGAATTGTTGTATTTCATTAGTTGGGTCGGATTTTCGGAATGCTTTCTTAAATTACTTTTTGAATGCGGCATAATGTTTAAAAAGTTTTCTCATTTTAATATGGGTATAAAATGCAACACTTGTTAAAAATAGTAACACTGAGCTCCGCGTTGAAATTCTAAACATGCCTTTTTGACGAGTTACGATATACAATGGGTAATCAGAATTTACTACAATTCTTGCTTTTGGCTTCACTCCAAATAGTCCAAATCCAATCAATCCAACATTTCTATTTTGAAGAATAATAGAATTGCCTCAGAATTCCCATTCCAATTGTATACGCAAGGAAATGTGACAAAAACTGGCGAATTGCAGGTTTGCTTGCATGGATTGGATTATGGAAACGAAAACGATTTTGTAACTTAAATCCGCACAATACCTCAGGTCAAAATCAAAATACCATTTGCATCTTGCCAAAAATTCTTGCGACTTAGCACACAATTTCGACAACTTACTTTAAAGAATGCATAGCGCCTTTACATCTAATAGCCATAATGTGTCTGTTTCAAAATATCGCTTTTCTGAGAACCCTTTTACTGGGGTAGGTATTAAGGGTGAGCGTAAAACTTATAAGTAAAAAATATATTTTATTTGTGAGCTCATTTATATTTTGATTCTGTAGGAGTTTTCTTATTTTATTAAAACTACGTCACGGAAGTATCGTGTAGTGGATTTCAAGTTTGCGTGTCCACGAGCGGACACACACGCGCCGTTCTTGACTCATTTTAAGTATTTCACCATCAAAGCTAGTTTAATTACTCTGCGCTGACGGTGGCAAGCAGGGATTGGCCGGACTACATCAATAAAGCTCTGCCGAGGCCAAACTTTCGAAAAGTCATTTTACAACTATCAGTCGCGTCAATCGATGCAATGGCAGAGGTGGGCAAAATACCAACAAATTTGTGCATATTGGATGATAAAGCAGACGAGGAGTTTTTACCTCAAGTCTATTTAATTGAAATGGAGTACTGCTTCCTTTATTTTGCTCTCAGCCCAAATAAAACTTTTTGTGTAAACTATAATAAGTATTATGCATGATAGCATAGCATGAACACAAAGCAAGTTGTCAAATTGATAAGAATTTCGCGGCAAGGGATGTTATTCTAATTACTCTTCGAACTTATCTTTGGAGACCAGGTGTCCCCTATTTTTAATCTAAACAAGATTTGCACTTTGAGCTTTGAGGTAGCTCATACCATATACCATACCACTTTTGTGTTTATTACATTCCTTTGTTTTTTTTGCCCATCTCTAGCGATGCGATGAGGTGCGACAATGTCTCCGGCCAGAGTATTTAAGTGGGGTGTACGTTTGCCAAGCAGCTTCAGTTCGATTCCACCACCCACAAGTGGAAAACCTTCATACAGTAGACTCTGCCTGTTCCAACCCAATTTAATTGCCACTTCGCTTTCCTCTATTCAGTTTCAGAAGTAGTGCATCATTCCTATTCGTCCAAAGGTAAGGTTATAATTATAGACTTTGTATGTAAGCATATATTTTGTTTTCCTTTCCAATTTGATTCTGTCTACCAATATCTTTAGTAGTAAAGTGAATCTGTCTTGATCTATATATCAATGAATATACCCTACGAAACTTACAACAAGGGAATTCCTGCTTCCTAGAGAGTACTGAATATGTAAAATACTCATTTCTTACAATAGTTTTGAATGACTCAGGTTGTATCTGACTTCACAATGGCCATTCCGGAATCTGCTTCGTCAATCGAAAGGGTGCGGGCTGCCAAGATGGAAGCGATACGATTGGCTGATCGCGAGGGAACTTTACATGAAAGCTTCGGTGCTAGTAAAGATTTCGTTCTGTACAACATCCACTTGGACACACATTATTTTTGCCGCTACCACTCTCGCCTGTTCCGGTTGGCCAGGTTGCATTTCCTGGAGATCCGACGACGTCTGAGAAGAATGCCCCCAACACAGCATGTTTGGATTCCAAATCAAGCATTCAATTTGGGGCAAAATTCCTTGATCGAGCCGATGGAGACAGTGGTTGCGAAATCCCCTAAGTTCGGACAACTGAAAACTTTCAAGTTTTACCCGATTCACACGGTGGAGATCAACATTCTAGTTGTTGACTTAAAGGAAAATAACTTCAACAGTCATTTGCCCGTCGGTTCTAGAGGATTTGAAGCACAGGTCTTTAACGAGGATTGGGCCGGGTTAGCTAGGATATGCGAACAGCACACACAAGTCATTATCCTAGCAGGTATGAGATAAATTGCACTGGCTTAATATTGATCTACTCTATTATAGAATAATACTAACTATTAAATACTAATCATATGTTTAAAATTACAGTGCGTGATCCTCCGCCCATGTACACCCTTGTGGATATCTACAGAAAACTGCTTTCCGATTTGGAGCTAATGGAATTCGAACTGGTTATCAATTCTGGGATCTTCAAACCGATAGCACTCTTCCGGTATTGTTTATATATAGTTAACTAACTATAATTTGCTCGTTCGTGTTCCTTTATCTATACGATTACTTTCAGAGTTATCTCAGCAAGGGCCACGTTCAGGAAATTGATTTCCTGCATTGCAGATGACGTAACACGTGAGGAGTTTAAAAGACTGCACAGCTCAACCTCAGCTGGGATTGTGGAACATCAAGTAGTCGAAATAAACGAAGCTATTGAAAGCAGCCGAAAAACATATCGAGAATGTTACTTTGTCGATGATGAAAAATGTGGGTTTTCAATGACGTATCACCCATACACAAAAACCAGAGTTGTTTTGAGCTACTTTAAGGAAGACAGACCAGATGATGTTCATTCGACTGGCAGGGCTTTGTACCATAATTGGTTACAGTACAGTCAACACCCTCTAGAAGGTGGATTTCCGCCGCATCAGTTTCTAAATATGCGATCAATGCGTAGCCAGTCTACGATTGACTATCCTGCATCTTCAATCCTGACCAGATCGCCTTGTCTCAAAATCAAAGAGCATAATTCCGCTATGAATACTGGGAGCATCCTTCAACAAACGTCATCGTCACTAATTGACAGAACGAACTGTGATCGAATGTGAGTTCCAAGTTGCACTTGATTAGATAATTAGATTAGACATAGATATACGGATAAAAAAGTGACTTGGCAGGTGCTTATATCAATTTATAACTACTTATACAGGATCTGCATGAATCAGTCAAATTGGCTTGGAACAGATCGCACAGGAAGTTTTACCGATTTGAAATTGATGACGGCGAATGTGCTACCGCGGCAAAATGCGGAAAGACTTTTCAATTCGGGGACTCTGCTTGATTCTGGCGAATCCCAAAGGCTGACATGGCCAAAACGATACAAAGCAGCACTAAGGTATATTGAATATTGTTACTCAAATCCTAATTCATGTTAGTTTTCAATTCTAGTAATTTTAATTGCTCCTGTAGGATAAAATCTCGAAAATTACTACGGGGAATTAATAAAAAGATGTCCAAACTGCCAACGTTCAAAATGGGAAAAAATCGGTCATTTCGGAGTAATCGAAGAGCATCCGTTCTACAAGGTTTAGCGAATGAAGGCTTCAAGTGGGACTCCGTTCCAACCTTGGGGCCGGCGGCACCCGAACAAGTGTGCGTATTAATATTGAAATTTGAAAGTACTCGATCCTTTAAGTGATCACATGTAGTTAAACAAGGGAATTGGTTTTCAGGTTGGCTTCGGAACCACCAAATTGTGCCGTGACTTCAAGTTTTCATTCCAGTCTTGGATCGGACAAGAAATTAACCGACGTGCCTGTGCTTGAAAACACAGCAGAGCATCCAATACAAAGGCCCCTCAGCCTTCGCCCTCCAAGTACCCCTCCCCCACTTCCACCTGCAAATCCAGTGCCCAATCGTCAAGCTATGATTCGCTCCAGGCGAATAAGACGAATGACTCAACCACCCCCAGATCCTCCGATAAGCCCCACGCGAAATGAAGAATCAGAAGTATATTTCTCTGTAATTATGGAGCCCACGAAGTCAGATAACGACAGCAATGAAATGGGGGCCAAATCTGAAGAGGCCGATGCAGAGTGTTAAATATTGATTTCGCATGTTGTTTAAACTGACAGTTATATCAACAAATCAAGTATTATACACATAACATTTAATACAATCCAGGTTAAATATTTGATATCCTACATTTTTATCAAATTGTATAGTATCATTTCCAATGCTATAACATCAAATCTATTAAGAAAAACCAGTTGCTCATCCGAGTGCTCTCTTAATATTGAGGTAGTAAAAGAAGTCTGGTAAAATGTTTTAAACGCATCGTTCAAATACTCAAAACGTTTGATNACGTTTGATTATGGCGTTTGAGATATTTTATTGGGTTAATTTGTTCAATACATCTGATACATAATTCGTACTAACTTTTATGACACTCAAATAACTTTACAATTTCTGTTCTAAGAACATAAATCTAGACTAGTATTTCTGACTGCTTGTAACAAATGTGCGTACATCGCCTAAAATACAGATACTATTTTGCTATACGATGCAGTTTACTGTCAAATTTAATTGTCACTTCAGCTTCATCGTCGTCATCCAAGCCATAACTATATATAGGTTTCACTGGAGATGAGTTTACAATTCACGCAATCCATTGTAAATTTCGTAGTTAAAAACCCCCGTAGTGGTCAGGTACATATGATTGCGGTTGGAGCTATAATAAAGCAAATTGTTGATGGATTCTTAATTGAAATGAAAACAGAGCTGTCTTAACGCCTAATCATGTGTTGCGTGGTTCTCACTGACAGTATGCTTTTCCTGTTTATGACCTAATTTGAATATTATCCGCCGTTCACACTCACTACTGATTTTCATGTAGCATTTGTGTATTGTACGGCGTAATGACGGAGGCGGGCGAACTCAAAAAATATGTTTCACTCTGTGCAAATTCCCGAATTGTTTCTAATCTCAAACGCGATTAATATGCTGTGGTATTTTATGCATAACAAGATACACTACGGGTGGGTGCGGTAAGCAGCTTTGTTGGTTTATTCAATAATACAGTATATGAACTTGCAACTAGCAATTACCATTGCAAAATTTAGTCAGCATGAAAAAGGTATTAAAATTAGTGACATGTTAATTGTTCAGCCAGGAAGAGTTGGATCCATTTAATCAGAATGTTTACAAAATATTGCACTTGCCCCGCTTCTTGTCGGCCCTTATAGCTGCCTTGGCTGCTGTCTTGAACACTTCCTCCACCCCCTCTCGAGTTACGGCCGAGCATTCCACATACGCAAAAGCGTCAATCTTAACAGCTTCCGCGTGGCCCTCTGCCGTCATCACCTGAGCATGAACTTGATCCCTATTGACCAATCCCAGCTCGTCGATTCCATCCCGCAGATCCTTCTTGTTGCCCACCAAGACGACTGGAACAAACGGACAGTGGAGCCTCACTTCCGGGTTCCACTTAGCAGAGATGTTTTCCATGGAATCCCGGGAGTCGATCGAAAAACACATGACGATCACATCCACGTCCGTGTATGCCAACGGACGAAGACGATCGTAGTCTTCGAGCCCAGAAGTATTGCAAAGGGAAACATTCCCCAACCGCTTTCTCTTCACCTGAATGTCAGCCACGAAGTTTTCAACGACGGTGGGCGTTGGCATATACTCTTCAGGTAGGGTTTCCTTCCTGAAGGCATGCATCAACCAAGTTTTCCCACAAGCTCCGTCACCCACGATCACAAACTTTTTCCTGGTAGTCGCCATCTCCTTCCTTTTGCACTATCATACAATATTTACATTAAAATACTTTAAAGAGTGGTCAAAAGTGTAAAGAAAAAAACTCCACGTTAAACTCGCAGGAACAGCAGCTTTTCAGATCAACTTACAATTAGATATGATTTACAATATATGTCTACTCCGAAACTTCCAAAAGGAGAGTAAAAGGAAATTGATTTTGTCAAGTCACTTTTTTGCCCAGTGAACCTGAGTCACAATTTTTTGGTGGCTCTTCCTCAACCACCCCACTTAATTGTTGCAGTAGCAAAGCCCAGTTGGTTACAATTACTTGGAGAGTTTAATTCGCAACAGTTGGCATTAACTGTCATGGATTCTAGAAAGCGGTTATATATAATAGAATTTGTGATACATATTTTCCTCCTTAGAAATCAGTGCGCGTGGAGCCAACTATTAAATGTGTTTGCTAAATTAGCGCATTTAACCGCTTCGTATTATAGTACATACAAAAAGCCATGAATCAAACTACTACTGTGCGGATGACTAACAAATGTCAAATTGAGCGCCCATAATCCTCGGCACTTTTGCTACTTCAAAGAATACAATTTCTGGTGGTTCGTGAAAGCGAGGCTTAGACGTCATCGCCACTCAAACAACACACAATTACAACTGTTTTCCGCATGCCATTTGAATGGCTGACCTCAATTGAACAAGAAAGTATTCAAATATTAAAACACCAAGCACGTGGATGGAAAAATGCAGGTTTAAAACTATAGTGGATGAACAAATCGGAAGCCATGCTTCCGTTTCCTACTCCTAATGATCTTCGATCTTGCTTCCAATATAACGGCCATGAGTTATTTGACCAACCCCTGACCTCTGACCGCGCTCCCCCTTCAAGACGGAGAGAAACCTCTGCACAGTGGCACCAGTTTGTTGAGAGTAATTAAAGTCCACAAAATGCCATTTTTTGCAGTGTTGGGCAGTATACAAAATCGCAATCATTATGAAGCCGCCTAAAGCTGTTAATCCACACACGATCGTCGTCCTCATCTCCGCCCGCCGTGACCAACACTAGTAAGAATTCACACAAATTCTAAAGATCTAATATTGAATATAGAATTCCTGTGCATATGCGTGTCGAATGTGTGATTAAAAATCAAATGCCAGCCTGTGGTTTGATATGTAAAACTAGATTCTGCAGTTTTACTGTAATTAGTATAATTAGCTGGCTAAATTTATTTTAGATTTTAAGCGACTTATAATACCTTTTCAGTTTGACAGATGTTCAGGCAACTTTGATGTAGTGCTTGGAAGAATAGGTAAGTGCTTGTTGTTTTCAAAATTAACGTGTATAAACAAACCAAATAACTCAAAATCAATATAAACAGTTTATCATGCAGTAGTGTTGTATGGGTTCGATGTTCGATTGGGTATGGGTTCGGGTTTGGTTTTTTTGAAATATACCTAGGGTCAACACTACCATGCAGGTATATGTGCTGTGCCGGGTACCTCACTACTACTGGAAGTGTACAAGTGTCGAATATGACAAAATTGACAAAAATTAAATGCCAGCGTGTATTTCATAATTTGTTTGAAATTGGTCTCGGACTCGGATGTATTTTTAAGCCAGATATTACTTGCATATTGTACACTCACTGGTTGTCACATTTTAGAAGTCAAATTTAAACATTAGAATCCAATTTGGTTGAGGTGACTTGGTACTTGCAAAGTGTTTCCGAGCCTACCTAGTCTGTAAAATACTTTATTTATTTAAAACAAGATTTCTGCTTGGCGTTGCGTTGCCTTAGGATTCCATGTCCAGCTTAACGAGTGGCATTTCCATGCACCTGCATGGGAGAATCAAATGCGATTTGTGCGACATGGCTTTCATACTCTCTGGTGCCATCAAGATTCTCAAGAGCAAACTTCTCTAGTTTTTCTGGTAGTTAGTAAAAATACTAATTTTTTCATCTGTTATCATTTTCTTTAAAAAAAATTAACTCAGTAAGGAAAAAAATCAAGTGTTCTGGTGAATAGAGTAAATTTCTACTGAATGTTTAAAATACTGCGCTGGCATTTAAAAAATTGGAATTCTTTCTAATGGCTGTCACTAATTAATTTTACTTTTCGATTGATGAGATACGTGTCTAGTGGAAGAAAGTGTTGTACGAATTCCAAGTTTTATTTTTAGTCAACTTTAAATGCTTTTTTATTAAAAATGTAGCAGTTCGTATTAAACAATAAAACAATCAAAAGTGTCCTTATAAAACAACATTCTAAAACATAAGATTTCTGGCGTTCAAACTACATTTTGAAATCTTTTAATCCAAACAGCGACTTCAAAAGAATTAAATATTTATACGTGCTATATTTATGAGCCAATACCACCGAAATGATGTTTACCTATTAACTAAATTCTAATTAACAGCTTAGCATGCGATCCAGAAGCACATACCGTAAATCTTCTGGATTCTGGGAGTAGAAGCCCCCCTCCCCTCTAATAGAAGCCTCCGTCCTTATACAAGTCCCCTGTGTTTCTATGTCCCACTCGCTCTTTACCATTCCGCGGGTATCTTGCACACAGCACACACTACTTTAAGTTTGAAATTATTTGTTAGAAGCCTGCCTCTAATAGAAGCCTCCCCCCTAATACAAGCCCCGCTACGAGGAGTCGATTTTAAATAGAAGTTCGGGCTTTTAATAGAAGATTTACGGTAAGCACACATTCTACCCCCTCCCAAATTTCAACCAACCACAAATCACTGCCCTCCTCTCCCACTGCTCCACTTTCCCTTCTCGATCTCCGCCTCCGCCTGGTATATGTCCAAAAGTTCCTGCAAGACGACGTTAACGTCAAGTCCCGACATGTCCATCGCTTCCGCGTCCTTCAACGCCTTGTAGCTGACGTGGACCTCGTAGTCCCTCAGGCGCTGGATGAGGGCCATCGAAACTCCACCCTCGCCGACGGGGAGGCCGTGGCGGCCCATCATTACAAGGAGTTTGGCACGGATTACGCCGTGCGGTGAGATGTCCACTGGAATGGCTTGCTCCAGCGGAATGGCTAAGGGATAGATTAGTCATAGATTTTAGTTTGAAAGTTTGAAGATTTTAGACTTTTGGGCTGTAGCTCCGCAGGGGTTGGTATAAAGGCGAAAAAGGTGTGGAATTGTATTTGGAGTAAAACGCAGTTTAAATTTTGGAAATCGGTTCAAAAATGAAGGAGGTTTTTGACTTTGGTCATAGACCAAAAAAAGAAGCCGGGGTTTATTTTACTTCCTGAGCAGTAGTTCTGTTTACTTTAACTTTATCAAAAAAAGTATTGAAACAAAAGAGTTCCAAAATCTCATTCTGGAAATAAAACACTTGGAATTTTCAAAATCCATCAAAAAACAAAGGAGTAGCCTCGATTTTAACCCTAAAGGTGTGGAATTGTATTTGGAGTAAAACGCAGTTTAAATTTTGGAAATCGGTTCAAAAATGAAGGAGGTTTTTGACTTTGGTCATAGACCAAAAAAAGGAGCTGGGGTTTATTTTACTTCTTGAGCAGTAATTCTATTCCTTTTGATTTTATCGAAAAAAGCATTGAAACAAAAGAGTTCCGAAATCTCATACTGGAAATAAAACACTTGGAATTTTCAAAATCCATCAAGGAACAGAGGAGCTGCCTCGATTTTTATCCCTTCGCTACCAATGGCACACAAATTTCGAAGGGGCTAAGAAACCAACCTGGCTTTGCTGTAGGCGGCGCAGGTTCACTTCGCGTCGCGATGTGGATAACTGGCTTTGCTGTCTTCACTTTTGCAGTCGTCGATTTAGCGCGCATCCGATCCGGTCCTTCCTTGTTGAGAAAAACATACTCCGACTTGAAGACCATGGCCGGCGACAATTTGACTTTGTTTTTGCGGGTGTAGGCGGCGAATCGCTTCGGGGTGAACAACACCAGGGGCTCTGCTGAAAAAGATTTTTAATAGTTTGTTTTATTTTTTTCGGTTGCCATGGTTGCCATAAAATAGAAATTTGGAAGCTAAAACTTTAGCAAAACCAAAAAAATTATATAAAAGAGCTATAAATTTGTTCAGTTGTTTGAAGCAACAGTTTTCCATTCATGCATAGTTGCCCCTATCAACGGTCCTTTATTTATTTTCATTTCTCAACTAGCAACCTTACTTTGCGCGCAACCCGCATCCGACCATTCGTTGTTGCCAAACTCACAAAATAATGTGACTCACCTGCCACTTTTTCCAATTTGTCTTCCACTTCTCGCTGCACTGGGAATTCCACATTGCCTTCCTCGTCCAAAAGGAACCCTCTTTGAAGCAACAGTTTCCCATTGCTGTTTAGTCGCCCCTATCAACGATCCTTCATTTATTTTCATTTTTCAACTAGCAACCTTACTTTGCGCGCAACTCGCATCAGACCCTTCGTTGTTGCCAAACTTACAAAATAATGTGACTCACCTGCCACATTTTCCACTTTGTCCTCCACTTCTCGCAGCACTGGGAGTTCCGAGTTGTCATCCTCAACCAAAATAATCTCTCCTTTCTTGAGCATTTCAAAAGTGATATGGCGCCAAAAACCCACCTTGTTTTTCACCCTTTCCTTTCCTTGCCCTTCCTTCTCAATTGAGAGAATAGCCTGGAAAGAAACCCACAAGGAAAAATCACATGTCAAAAGTTTGGTAAAGTAGAACTGAAAAGTCGAAAAAATAAAAAACCAAAACCTCCAATAACCTCAACCCCGAAAAACCTCAACCTTCAAAAACTTTCATCCTCAACCTTTAAAAACCTCAACCTCCAAAAGCAGGATTACATGATTTGAAGAGAACCTGAGCTCAAAGTTGAAAATTCAAAAAGTCAAAAATCCAAAAACCAAAAAACTTAAGTTTGAAAATTCAAAATCCATAAAATTAAAATTCAACAATCCAAGTGCAAAGGCCAAAACCAAAAATCGAAGTCAAAATCCGAAACCTCCACCCTCCAAACCTCGAAACCTCCCCCTCAAAAACTTACCAGCTTCGCCCTCAGCTCCTCATTTTCCTCCTCGCAGGCAGCCATCTTGGCCAGCAGGGCCTTCACCTCCAGACACGCACTTTTCAGGGCGTCGGAGCATCTATGGCCGGTGGTTGGCTAAAATTGAAAGTTTGAAATTAAACTTTGGAAATAAAATGAAAGTGGGCACTTCGCACCAAGTCCATCCAAATTTGCATGGACTTGAGTGGAGAGTGGGTAAATTAAGTTAAATAAGCGAGTCCTTGCATGGAAATGCTTCCAAACTTTGCACTCAAATATACAAAATCCAAAATACAACGTTATTGAATTTTTAAGTGTCCCACTCACCACATCCCCGCCTCCGACCAATCCTGAATCTGTATTTGTCAATTTTGATTAGCTTTGCATTTTTAATTTTTTTAAACTGCTGCACTACAAATATACGAACTAACCGCTAGTAGTCCCCGCATCCGCCTCTCCCTCAACCTTGCGTCCCGCCGCCGTCGTCGCAGATTGCATTTTGGAGAAGTGGAGGTAGTGAGTTTATCAATATAAGCAAGATAATATAATTGTAATCTGCAGTTTAGTGGAGTAAAAGAATATTTGGAGGGAATAGGAGTGCGGGTTTTGAATTGTGGATGGTCCGGTGGACCTGAGCGCCTTTCCATTTCCACCGTCCACTCTGCTTGATGGCTGCGGCCAGTTGAGCTCGCAAGCACACGATGGCATGGGGAATGCAATATCCAAGGTTTCGGATTCGGATTGCCAATTGGCATGTCAGCAGAATTGGCAAAGCGCCGACATATTTTGGTGGTGGCTAAATTGACAAAATACAAAATGCGGATCAGACTACAATTAAATTGTCTATCTGTTTACGTATCTGTTTAGTGAGTTCATAGAACATCTTTCCTGCCCTTTTAAGGAATGCAACTATTTTATGGTTTTTTTTTAATTAACTTGATTCTTTGACTTAAGAAGCACATGTCAATCGACAGGAAGAGGTGTGTTAATTACAAATTTGGTTTCAGATCAACGTTTCACTGAAAATGCTATTATGTTGAAATTGCAATAGCTACTATTGACCATTGAGTTTATTTCACATTTTGGAAGCATATTTTTTTTAAATCAGTCATTTACCTGTTAGCAATTCAGTAATTTTATATGCTACTAGCGGAGCCGCGACCCGCTTCCAGCGGGTAAAGGGCGGTTGTCGTACTTGGTTTAACCCTACTTTACGATGCAATCTAAATCTAAATTTAAAAATCTAATTTTCTAAAGCAGTATAACTTGCCTATCATGACCTATCAAGCTGCGATGGTATGCTGCCTCTAAATAATAAAATAATA
>JAAXYW010002469.1:0-15192 GCA_036851895.1 Orthonychiurus folsomi | reverse complement strand
CTACCGGGATAATATTGAGATTAAACCAGTAGACTAGACTGCCTCTGTGTTCTTAACGGATCTTAATCAATTTAGACTACCACACTTGTCAAGGAGTGCGTCTACGAATCGAATGTAAAATCTTCCTATTCTGAACAACAACTTATAGAAAGATTGAAAATACTAAGAACATATTGAAAGCTAAAGCTAATATGAACCCAAAAGAATAAATCGAAACTTTATGTTGCCACCATGTGCTACTTTCAGATCCCTTTTAACCTTTACAGTCTTACTAAAAATCAATTGTCAATGTCAAAGCAAGTTGAACACATGACGAATTTCAATAACATTAAATTACCTCACAGGAATAGGTCCCAAGATACGTTCCATCATGGCCAAATGTTCTCTATTGTCATGAGTTTGAAAGAGTGTAATGCCCAAGTAAAGTTCAAACATGATGCATCCTATGCTCCAGACATCACAAGGTTGCTGCCATCCAAGTTCTAAAATGACTTCCGGTGCCCTGTAGTGCCTTGTAGATACAATCGTGGAGTGATGCTCATAGTCAAAGGTCGCGGAGCCAAAATCAATTAATTTGACTTCCGAGTTCTTCACACGTCTAACGGCTTTTTTATTTCGTCGTTCAAAGCTGAGCTCGTGTTCCGCGTCCAGGAACAAAATATTTTCTGGCTTCAAGTCCGTGTGTGTCAACTGATTCTCATGGAGGAATTTCACTGCATGGCACATTTGGTAAGAAATGTGACGAACCTGTTCCAACGGGTAGGGGGAATAGCCGTTGTCTTTCTGCAAAGAAAACAGCATGTGTAATTTGACAGGAGAATAAGCAATAATAATGAAGTATATTTTAAGATTTTCCAGTCTCTTGAACTTCGCGACAGCAAATCATTTATTGGATGCAAGCGGAAATTGCTAACATCCTATAGTAGGGGAATCTTTAGCCGACAAACTTTAAATTAAGCGTTCATAAACATCCGCCTTATGTTGTAGGGAATGCCGTCACCACTGCGAATACGAATGAGAGCATCTTGGCCAAAATCCAATTACTCTATAAATGATTACGAGAAGAATATATGATACGGATAAGTAGTACTAGTAACGTAATTCGCGTTTCACACGCTGGTGTTCCTGGGAAATTCTGATTAGGACGGGAAAAACAACTGCGTCTAAAGACATAAGGTTTATCATAGTGGCTTTCACAGTGAATCAGTTATTTGCATCGGAAACGCAGGAATCACGGGGGTGGGTATGTGGGTAATTGGCAGCTCGTATAGGAACCCCTCAGTTATCTTAACTATACAACGCAAATGCTCTGCTGCGTTGTGTCGCTCCAATCAAATATTCAAAACAAATCATTGGCTTAAGAAGATAATTTTTGCAAAATGCACTGCTTACCAAAAAGTCAAAGACACTGAGACCCAGCATTTCAAATGCGATACAGATGTGACCGTGGTAATCGAACCATTCTAGCATATTCACGCAGAGGCTGTAGAAAAACGAATAGAGTTATACATAGTCTATGAATTAAACTATTACGTTGAGTATCGCATTAATTCACTTACTGTCTTCCCTTCGGATCTCTTTCAGCCAGTCTCTTCAGTACATTTATCTCCAACTTCGCAGCTTCCCGGTACTTCTCAACATTTTTGATTATTTTGAGTGCTATCCATCGGTCCCTGAAAAAAATAACTAGGATATATCATGTCCACCAACATTAAGCCAAAAACAATAAATCCTAGAAAAAGCATAAGAATGCCATTCCTAAATTTATGGAAAGATCTCAGTTTTGCTTTTCGGTGCATCTAGCTAATTTAGCATATGACAAAATTCGTTGCGATTGTAAATTCATTGTATGCAGCCTTGCACTCCAAGAATAGCTATATCTTGGAAATGCAGATGGACAACCCACAGCTGCAACCATTTTGCCAATTCTGATTCTGATTAAACTGCACGAGTCATTAAATAGCCTTGATTCTCCGACGGAATGTACCTTATCATTCAACCTCGAATATTTTCTTTGACTAGAAAAGTTACTAGTACGTCAGCTAAAACACTATCCTCTATTGTGTATGATTCTGATTCTAGATTCTGTTGATTATTTATAAATGGCGGTCTAATTACCAAGCATGACATTAAAAATTTTCTGCATTAAAGAGCAACAAAAAACCATAACCACAACAGGAATTAATTAAGTAATGCATTTACAGCCTTAATGCAAATTAGTTTCATCCAATGTACAAAGAAGAAGCTGAACGTGCCTGACCTGTGAAGTGCCTGAAGTCATTGTCACTCTCAAACTTTGCGCAAGGCATTGCCAAAATGAATTTCTCAAATGTTCCTGACAAGCCGGATTTGAGTGTGTGTAACTCAAAATCTCGAGTTAGCATCTACTCTAGCATGTAGCATGATGACGACATTGTCGGTTATTCCACCTATTCATGCTCGTCGTCTTTAAATAAAGAACTATCTACTTTGCTCCTACAAGCACCTACAATTTGACTCTTGTCCAAGTAGAAATTTAGATCAAGAACGAAAATAAAGACGACGACGACTAGATACGACGATGTTCTGGATTGGTTGAATTGTGAGTGTGCGTGCTCTTTACATGATGGAAAATCGTAGACAAACATAAAACGTGGCAACAGCAAGCTACATTGCTTGCATGGTTTAGTTTTTCGCAACAACCTTACCCTGATTTTCATGTCATTTAGTCATGCAGCGCAATTGGCGAAATCCGTGGATTTTTCCATGAGAATGAGGTCAAATTTCATTTTGTGGTAAAATACCTTGAAATCGTTTTATGACAAATTTAGTAATAGCCTCTTTCGAAATATTAATAAATGGCTTTCGTTGTGTGGCAATCTCCTTCGCTCAAACTATTTTGATATTATGACTTGTGAGCAAGGCGCGTAAAAAAATAATTCTTATATTGCTCCTGTTAAAAGGCTCAACTAAGGGATAGGTGGGTAGGGGGTGCTTTGTGAGGCCTCGCGTTTTTTATGGATGAGCCCTAATAGGGCCGATTATCGTTTTCTTAAAAATAGATTTATAAAGCATACAAAATAGTTCGTATGTAGCCCTTCTGACTGTTCCACAAACACACAATGAGGAAGTATTCATTTATCACCCTAATTACTTTGGGTTGCGAGATAGTGCAAGTAGAGCAATTATTTTTACATTTAAAATCAAAAACACAACTCACTTGTCCATATCCTTGACTTTGACCACTTTCCCGAATGTCCCTTCACCAAGAGTGTCAGCAATCTTATCTGAAAACAGAAATGTTGCGTTTGGATTCTTTGTTTACATTGTGGGATCGAGATTAGACTAGACCCCAGTCCCGTTCATAATCTCCCTAGTCAAATCTTCATGCACAATCTTGCATTGAAAATAGAACTATGGGCACCGCACGGAGAAACAAATGCTCACTCGAGCAAAAAAGGCAAATCAAAAATATGTAGAAGTCAGAAAACCTCATAGTCTCGCCCTAAAACTTGTCATGCATAAAAATAAATGACTTCAAAATTTACATCGATTGAGCAGGATATCATGGTTCCGGTAGATCAAGTGCCCGTCTTCGTCGTCTTCTACTGAAGGAACATGAGAGATCTGCAAGGTTGAATTTCACCAGCCAGACGGACATGTTAAAACAAAAGTAAACAAAAATATAAAATTAGAATGTGGAGCTATGGAATTCTATACACGCTGAATTGGCTGTGCTTTACATCATAGGAGGCACCCCCTCAAATTGACTGTTTGAATCGTTACAAATATTTAGCATTCAGCTCAGCATAATAAGCATTTGCTTGCATTTTGTAAAACAGAATATAGAAATATCTGCATGGGTAAAGAATTCCAATAGAATCAATCGAATGACAGGTGGGGATTGGCAGGCTATTTCTATTTGGACATGCAAGCGCTAGCAAAAGAAACGCTCATCATGAAATGTGTGCTATTAAAACTTCTGCATAATCAGTCATGTTTTTTCGAAAGGAAACCAAACCGATAAAACTATTGCAATGTTAGCAAAATTATGCTATACTTTGAAGGAATGATCTCGAATCTTGACTACGCTAACGCTCATACAAGATGTACGCGTCCGCACAAAGGAAAGCAGTGCAGATTTCCCGATTAAGCAAAACGAAGAAAGGAATCACGTGCAAGATATTCGAACGCCAACTAACCTAGTACAAACAAGGGTGAGGCAAGATAATAAAGAGGAGCATTGTGCCAAAAAATTAAGTATTGAACAAACTAAACAATTAAAATTACTTTGGGTTCTAGAATTTTAAAACTTATTTTTAATTAATAATTAATTTAACTAATTATATACTAACTACAACTAAAAACCCTTTAATTACTTATATCTAAGCGATCTGAAATTAACTTTGCAAATTAAAGTTGTCTGTTTTAAAAGTCAATTAGCAATGCTCGTGTACAAGATACTGTGTTTACTTGCTATTTACCTTACAGTTTTTAAACATTACTCAAAAAACCAAATTTTGAACTCACCAAAACAGATCCGGGTATTTGATAATTATCCGTATTCCTAACTATGACAAACGCTGTGTTTAAATAAGCCATGTCTGCCCAGGATCGACCGAAGAAAAACTCCACGACCAAGACAATATACGAATGAGTTGTGAACTCTGTGAACTCAACACTTAAAATTAACTATCTTCATTCAACCGAAGGAGACCGACCCCTTGCCTCAGTCTCGGTCGTGTAAGGCCGAATACCCACCAAATGTTTACAAATGACATCACAACTTGTACTCTCAAATTTCTCCTCAACGCAAATTTTTATAACAAACCAGCCCAATAATTACAGAAGCCATTCTCCATCCTAATCCTAACCAACTCCCCATCCTTCACCTTTTTCAAGCAAAATTCAAAGTCGCTATTGACTGGAGTACTATTTTTATCAGACCCTTCACACCTCTTATCCCTTGAAAGTCAAAGTAAAAGCCAGTTTGTTGACAATCGCTACGGTCAATGAAAAGTACTTAAATGATGCTAAAATTAGGCGAATGTAGTAAATAGTAAACCACAAATAACAAGGATCAACCCCTCAGGAATTCAATTACAAATACCTTCAAATAGATGTTGAATTTATTCTCCATGTCCATGCTGGTAAAACTGCAGACTAAACTTCGCTTTCTTTGGGACTTCAAAAACTTACTATTTCATCCCATAGTATAATGGCTTCCGAACAGAACAAAACCAAATAAAAACTGACTACGCCAGGCATCAGCCGCGCGTGAAAAGTACAGACGGGCTCAAATTTAAAATATTCCCCCGCTTCCAAACTCATAAAGAGTATTCCAATGGCTGAAAATTTGGAAGCAATAAGGACAATGACCCCTAACTTTATGCAATCCCTCGAAGGCTTCTCAAAGTCCGATCCAACGAGTTCATTGCATTTCAATGATGCAACCAACTGAAATTTGAGATTGCAAGAAAACCGCAAAGGGCATTGCCCTCGCGCTCCCGTCGCGTCGAACGCGGTAGCCATCACCCACAATACCCGAGGATATTAATTTCCAAATTGACTTACATTCTCCTTAAGTATCACAGAGTTGATATTTTCTTTTCCAATCAATCCAGTCCTTAGAGTTTTTGCATGGGAGCGTTCATCCAAATTACTGAGTCCATAGGCTGCCCGATTGTAGCTCGTATGATTGAGCATTGCATTAGAATTTGACGTTGAATGCGACAGCAAAGGAAGAGCGACTGCGGACGCGGCTCCAATTCCAATTATTTCCGTTCCAACATAAGGTGGAATATTGACCGTTTTGATTCCAGTTCCATTCGTCATTGGGATTGGATTGTTGATGTTACTCAAATTACTCGGCGGGGATGCTACTCCTTTCGTTAATTCGTCATGCTCTTTCTTCGTACTAGCTCCACTCGGGTATTTGCTTCCAGTGACGGAGTAGCTGATCCCAGAATATTTACGAATCAATTCCTCAATTTCGATCTTCCGTTGGAAATCTTCCTCCTCCTCCTCCGGTTCTTCGGTGGGTTTGATCTTCTCAAATTCCTCTGCACCTTTGTTGACTAGAACGGATGCACTTGGAGTTGACTCATCCAGGATATCCTCGGCTTCTTTCAGGGACTTATTCCTTGGGGTTGTATCATACGCCAAGACATGGGAATGGGATATATTCCCAT
Source organism: Orthonychiurus folsomi (assembly GCA_036851895.1). Classification (NCBI taxonomy): domain Eukaryota; kingdom Metazoa; phylum Arthropoda; class Collembola; order Poduromorpha; family Onychiuridae; genus Orthonychiurus; species Orthonychiurus folsomi. The sequence continues at coordinate 9,022 of JAAXYW010002469.1, read as the reverse complement.
TCAAATTCCCTCCAATTGAAGCAGTTTTGAGCAGCCCAGTCACATTATTATTGTCATCGTCCTCATCAGTTGTCGAATTGACCTTCTTATCTTCAAGGCCCGTAAGATCCGTGAGGCTTAAGGGTGAGGGCTCCTTTGGCATTGCATAAGAGGATTTGTGGCGGTATCTTCGATAGTAGTACCTGGAAGGAAGTTTCCCCGAACCCTTCCTTGAGAGCCCTCCAGAACTATCATCATCATCCAAATCTTCGGAGCCCTTCGCTTTACCTCGATGATCCTCCATTCCAACTTCCTCTGAATCATTCCGTGTTCCATTCGTATTTCCAAATAAATTATGACTCGTAGATGAACGGGATATCCCAGATCCGGAGCTCAGCTCTCGGAATCGTTCCAAGCGACTGGTGTACGGTGCCCTTTTTCCAAATTCAGGGACGGATTCCAGTCCCGTAGAGCTAGATCCATACAATTTCGCTGGATCGCGACTAGAATAGCCCCCTGAAACATAAGGGTACTGATATTTGCTACTGGTTGAAGTGGAAGGCCCAGGTTCATGCATCACGCTGCTGCTCGCACTTTTGGCGAGTCCGTAGCGACTCCCAGAGGAAGACGAATAATTTCCATAGGAACTTGTTTGAGGAGCTCTGACTGAAGGTGGAGGATTGTAATGATAATCTGAGGTTCGAGACGGACTTCCGCTGGAACTCCAGGAGTATGGGGATGAATAAGTTGTATGATGAGCTGCAGGACTGTAGTTCCCTGCTCCACCGCAAGTACTAGCACTTTTGGATAAGGAATAGCCGTTACTATTATTACTGCTGCCGTAGTAGCCATCATCTTGTCGCTGGTGATCCGTTGCACGGGATAAAGAATCCTCAGCTGGAGCACCCCATCTGGATTTCTTCGGTCCTCCATCCCCATTCACGGCTGTGGATGTGGATGTTGACGACGACGAACCATCTGAGCCAAATAGACGATTATAGCGCTCCGCAAATTTCTGTTCCAACTCTTTGAGTCGCTCATTGCCGAAATAGGAGAAACTACTTTTTGGAGACTTGGTTGTATCTGAGGGGGCGGTTGTGTTGACTCCGCCCCCGCTTGTATGATGCTTGGAGGAAGAGCCACTCGGGAGTGGGGGTTTGTATTTGACATAGTTAAATGAGTCGGATGGATTGGAGGAAAGGGAACCGTTGGAAGTTTTCCTGGGTGCGCCATTACTGCCGTAGTTACTACCCCCATATTTCCTGTCACTCAAAAGTGGGGACTCCAGTCCATGGCTATGGTCATTGTTGTTCAAGCGACTAGAGGAGGACGTCGAACTTGAGCTTGGATTTAAATAATTCCCATTGCTGTTGCTGTAATCACTGGAGCGACGAACTCCGGACGTAGTTGAAGTTGGAGTGGTGGATGTTAAATTTTTTGTTGTAAGGCGATGAAGTAAATTGGTACAGGTTTTAACGACGTCGGAATCCTGGAGTAATTGGGAGACGCTGGTCGTGGCGGAGCGTCCGTAGAAATTTCGTCGAGCTGGCCGAGTCGATGGTCCATTGTTGGAACTCATGATGAAGACGATAGCAATTAGGAGTCCAGCAGCCACAAAAATGGCAGGTGCTTTCAAAAAGGAATAAATTTTGCGACTTTCAAGGGAAGGAATCTTCAGCCCTTGTCACCAGTCAGCACACACTATCACAAATTGACTGCCACTTTTTCCCCTCCCGAATGCAGGGGGAAGTTCCTTCAAGTTTTCTTTAGAACTAGTCCAAGCTCACCCGAGCTTTTAGCCTTGCCTTTCGTTTCGTTTACCTTTCCCACACAAAACACACACCGTCCGCCTTCGTTTTATGACAGGAGTTCTGGTTAATGTCCCTCTTTTTTAAAAACTTTGCATGCACTACACACTACAACGCCTGAAGCCACAAGCAATCCATTAGCAAATGTACACTTTGGAACGGATCCCGGCTCCTATGCACCGACCGAGAGGTCAATCAGAAGGAGAAAATTCCAAAGGAAGGCATGGAAAACACACAAAATTGAAAAGAACGGAAATTCACGCGTCAAACAAAAAAACCTTCACTAAAACCCGGGCTATTCCCTCGCACACGCGTCGCAAACTCGCAAATTGTATTGTAAATCTAACCTAACGTTACGGAAAGCTAATTGCAAGAACTTCAAAGGAAGGAAGGCAGACAAGGAAAGAACTCAACTCCGAAGAAAATCCTACGTCTCTCCGTGTCAAACAAGAGAGAAAAAAACTAAAAATACCCACAGTTTCTATTTTTTCCAACCCACCGAAAACTCCCGTGTGGATTTTTATGTGACGTGTCTGCAAAAACCTGGCCCGACTTACAGTAGAACGTAATATTTGCCCTGCGTTCGGATTCTTCAATTAAATCACAAACGAAATACGACGGGAAGGAATCAGGAGATACTACCGGGTATTGTGGCCCATGCATGGCTCAGAACATTCTTCCCCCTAACTTATTTTTAAATCTGAAGAACCTGGACTCCCCGATAACCTCCCACTTGAACACAACCCATTTTCTTGGCAACTGTCACTCGGAGGATGAAAATCTCACTTGGAATCTCAAAAGCTCATCATGCTCCCAACGAAACAAGCCCGCATCAAACCGTGACGACCCCGCGTGTTCAAAACCAACCATGCCACACACATGGCACCTACCAATATAAATAATCCAAATTTCGGATTTTTCTCAATCCCATACTCTAAACTCACCTTCGGATCGTTCACGCTTCTGCTAAGGCACAAAACCCTTCCAAATCCTCTTCTCTCCGTCCGAAGACGGTTGGGGAGAACGTCAAAACTCATGTTCTTTCCAAGTCAAAATATAATTTAAAACTGTGGGCTAATCAACTGTGACAAGGCAAGGCTGCTGCTGCAGCTGCCCCTTTAAGAAAACCACTGCTGGGGAAAAGGAGTCAATAACCAAAACACAAATAGACATACCAATGCCCTATCTCTTAGGTTCAAGGGTCAGAAGCAGGGAAGGGCATGCAGATGCAACTGGAGGATTTTTAAGTGTAAACTTGTAATTGAATCTGCGGTGGGCTCTGTGGGGCCGATGACTCCTTTTCTTTACGAGGAGTGGGGAGTGAGTCAGACATTTGTGTACATACACATATTGCATGGGATATGTTTGTGAAGTACTTTTCATTTCCTTCAACTCATAAAACCCAGACTTAGACGATGAAATGGTAGTTGAACTGATTGCTATTGTCAGTCCAGGCCCACGGAAATAAAAAATAGCATGTGGTTGGAGATACGACAGGCCGTGTGACGATGCAATGCGGTCGGTTTATCATCATAACTGAATTGCTTGTTTACTTAATTACTATATCTTTTCCTTCCTCGGGAATTGGAACAGTGAGCTAACAAGTTGCTGCAATCATCAAAACATGAGATTTTATTACCACAAAATACCCAGTTAGAAAGTGCTAAGTTGGAAATTGCAAAAGTTGGAAAATTGGAAAGAAGTACAGCTTTTGAGCTCCGCATGAAACTAATCTGAACATTATTGATGCTGTAAGTAATGATTTACCAAACAAGCTTGTTGGAGTTGTACACTGAGGGCTCCTGGTCACGCGTATTTATTAACGGTTCGAGAATAATAGGAAAATACGAACCACGATGGAGGAGTAGCAATAGAAACGATGGTAGTGGACTAATCTCGCTAACTAGTTGAGAAAAAATATTCGCATACACATTTGAGTTCAAGCCTCAATTGGAAAGGCAAATTCGCAATGGGTCCAAATTTGTGGATTTACAAATGGCGTAACACGTCAAAGTTAAAGTTAAGCATGGTTTCGGTGAGGAGAACAGCTGCCAGAAAAAATTACTCATGCCAAGAATCTCAAAATTTCCAAACCTACATAACAGCACGTGTAGCAATGACAATGATGTTGCACATCCTGGAAAAATCCATCGAGGAAGTCAATTCGATTTACACATTTGTAAACATCCTGGACCAAATAGCACATTGCGACTAGGACTAGCATTGTTTTAAACTGCAATATACTAATGCAATGTATAATATCAATCTACAAACTAACTATTTGCTTCTACTTTTCTAATGTCATATAACTGCCTTAAACATTCCGCTCATTGGACAAAAATGGCATGTCAGTTTTTTAGTTACGTAAAAGTTGAAGGAGGATTTGTTTACATGTCTCGAAAAATTACAAACCTTATTCCGGCGACGTGTGCGAGTATTATAAGCTGGTTCTCTCCGGTCCGGAGGGTCAGGTTCAGGGTCACTGTTAGGGGTCTCTCTAACACAATTCAAGAACCTCTTCGTAAATTTCATACTTCTTGTTTCCAGCTTATGGCTTGGTTCAAGTCCTTCCTTCGTTTACTGAAATACAATAAATGAATAAGATTAGTTCATTAATCATGTGCCATTTATGTGATACGTCATCTTCTTCAATGGAAAATGGCAAGTAGGTACATTATACGCCTTGGTTTCCTTATTGCTCTACGCCAGATTTTAAAACATAAACAAGAATGTTTAAACTTACTAGCTGTGTATAGTTCCAATTTTACTTCCAACAAAGTTCATACGCTAGTCCGGAGATCCAAAGCTAATCAGCAATTTCGTATAAATTCAAATAAAAGTGACAATGTTTGAAAGATTAGCTCGTACGCACGATTTGCTCAATCAAGTATACAAGGGAGTTTACTATTCTAGATGAAACAATTAGACACTTACTTCACACCAAATGCTCAAATTGTAGGCAACTGAATTAATGCACTTTGTTTAAAGTTTAACTTTTAAATATTCACAACAGGTCCTTCCTCCAGCATCTGACACCAGAAACTGAATCCTCCCGCTCCTCCTCTCCAACCCTTCCCTCACGGAAAATCGTATTGTTGGCTTCCAGTGCTCCAGTTCATTTGGCTGACACCCGGAAATTGGCAACTGACCTGGATATTTTCGTAAAATAATAGTATTTGTCGAACAGTATTTCAAAGGAATTGCACTTAAGAATTAGTGGCATTTCCGGGTGCCTTTCCGGGTCGTTTGTAGTTGAATTACGAGCTTACGGCGGCGGCAGCTAACTTTCAAATTTCGTTGGAATTTCATCCGTATACTTCAATTTATTACCAAAATGACTGCCGAATCTGTGACCTATGATGAGTGGGCTAGTTGGGATGATAAAGTATGGCGAAGTCGACTGAATACACTAGATTATCCGGCGGATTATGAAGAAGAGTGGGTTGAGTCCAAGGATTTATTTAGTCCTGATTGCTATGCTCGAGTCGAGGAGTTTGCCGGACCACATTGGCTACCAGAAACCCAACAAATTCATTACAGAAAACTGAATAATTATTTGGCGGATGGGTTAGGATATTTCTTAATTTAAATTAATACGTGTGACGTACCTATGAACTTAGGTTTTAATTTTATATCTGAACAATTCTAGAAAAAAATGGGTGTTGGTGGAGCCTTTTCTGGTAGCTGATACTGCTGGGCGCTGGATTGTTCTAGGAAATTTCTTGCATAAAACTTCCTTGTATTTTGGGACTTTTTCGATTTTCCTCTGTTGGTTTTATCCACAAAAGACTCGACTTTTACATTTCTCTACTGTGACCACATTGGCTACCAGAAACCCAACAAATTCATTACAGAAAACTGAATAATTATTTGGCGGATGGGTTAGGATATTTCTTAATTTAAATTAATACGTGTGACGTACCTATTAACTTTGGTTTTAAATTTATATCTAAACAATTTTAGAAAAAAATGGGTGTTGGTGGAGCCTTTTCTGGTAGCTGATACTGCTGGGCGCTGGATTGTCCTAGGAAATTTCTTGCATAAAACTTCCTTGTATTTTGGGACTTTTTCGATTTTCCTCTGTTGGTTTTATCCACAAAAGACTCGACTTTTACATTTCTCTACTGCTATCAGCGTTCTTTCTGCATTTGGATACTGGCTGTTTGCTGCCAGAGATCCGATTAGTGAGTACCAGGTGAGTTTAAGATGCATGCAAAAGAATGTTGGATTTATTTAAGGAAAACATAACTGAAAATATATGAAACCTCATTTAATTATTAATGCAGGTGGAGTACGATGTGTCCGTGTTGTCTAGATTCCCCATGAAATCCTTTTACCCGATGAAGCCGAAAGTTTTGAAGAATGTTGGAAGCTTTTCCAGGCGTGTTTCTCATCGCTTAGCTGCTGGAATCAGCCTGGTTTGGACAGTTTACTACTTGAAATATCCACCACCATTTTGCTACTGTGGTTGGGACAATTTGGAGAGATTTAAGCCTAACCCAATTTAAATCAATGGGAATAAAGAGCAAATGCTTCATATTAATTTTTGAACTGAAGTTTAGTCTGGTCGTGTAAGAATTTACCTCTGACCCCTAGCCAAAGCAAAATGGACTCAAAATTAACTAAAGAGAACAGTTTAAACGAAAATTGCATCTAATATAAAAGTAAACAAATAATTGAGTTTCGCGGACAAATTAACTTCAGGAACGGGTTGAGAAAACAAAAATAACGTTACGCAACAAATAACGATAATAAATTAGTCTACAGAATAGCATGGACACAAACACACTGTGTTACACAATCACAAATGGCTTGATTACAGAATACCATCCATATGCTCGTCGTAAACAAAAACGCACTTTAGTCTACAACTAACATTTAATTCGAAATCAATATCAAAAATGGGATGTGCGATTGCAATAATGAGTACAACTCCTTTGCTGGGTTTCCATCAAGTCCATATATTGTTGATCATTTTCTCCAACAAAATGAAAAGGACAAAACAACACAGAATACGCCAATATGATAAAGCCCACAGCCAAACTTTCCGCATGAATGTAGAAAATTCCTTAGAACAATTTAATCGCGATTGAAAATATATTGTAATCAAGTCCGACACATACCACTGTAATACATTGCACGCGGGTCTCATAGCCTCAATTCTTCACTTTGTGAAACATCCTTCATTTTCAGGAAAAATAGTTTTCCCCACGGTGGATGCCAAAGCCAATTAAGTACGAAACCCGATTAAGCTGATGCTTTAATAGTTCATGGAATCACTTATCTGTAGCGAATAACATACGAAATCATTTCTGCGAGATTGATTTTCCTCAAATCATGGAAACGGGAGCAGGAAAGGCTAAAAGAAGAAAATACGTTGCTAGTATCATACAAACCTTAATAGAAACTTATCCTGAAGAATGAAGATGCTTGACGTTCCTGGAGTCGACATTTCCGAGTACGTCATGTCAGAAGTTATCAATAATGCGAAGCTTACATTTTTTGAGAAAATAATTTTTTAAGCACTCAATTTAGGCACAACTATATTAAAATGTGCATCTTAATTGTTTCGATTTCCATGACCCGTAATAATCTTTTAGAAGCAAAATCACCGCCAAATTAATTTAAATTAGAGTCAAATTTCTTTCAAACAAGATTTCAGCGATTCTTTCAGTCAAGTACAACCTAAGTACAGTAGTGATATTGCTAAATAATTTCGAGGCCCAGTAATAAAACCTGTTCCTATCTATTCAATAAAAAACCAGTTTCCGTTTGGCCAGTTCTTCCAACTGTGTGTAGTTATTTCAAGGAGCTCAACTTCTCAAAAGGAAAGTGAAGTGGGTTAATTAATATATTTCGTATTTGGCATTCTTATTTGACCACAATGTCACGCACTACCGTGTTTGTGCTTACTAAGCTTTCCGTAACATTGACAACAGTAATTTTGACCAGTTAAAAAATTAGAAATCTGGCAAATCCAAATCTTAAAATGCGCAGTTACACCGTTGAGGAAGTTCAGGCGCTTGAAGTTGTGAGTCAATTAACATTCATGCCTTTAAAAATACACGACTCTAATTTATAATAGTTTAAGGGACGGCTAACAGATTTGAATTTAGACGATGAACAAACTTTGGATGCTAACTTCATCCGTTGGCTAAGAGGCAAGTTTGGTGCGATCTAAATTTTGAATAATCTGTTTTACATGTAAAAAAAATTTTAAAATAGCAAGAGACCTGAATGTTGACAAAGCAGAGGGCATGTTCCGCCAGGTAAATTGGGAACTGCGAAATCAATTTTGTATTTTATTTCTTTCTCGTACCAACACTATACATATATTCAACTTCTATCGGACAGTCCTTAAAATGGAGGAAAGAGAACGACGTGGATTTAATTATGAATTGGAACCCACCTGAAATTCTTGACAAACTTTTCGGCCACATAGCCACCGGATTTGACGACGAAGGAAGTCAAAGTATGTTATTCTACAGCAATTCTATAAGTCAACTCTTCGAAATCTAAAAACTAATTCTTTGCAGTTATGATTAATCAAACAAAACGTTTTGACGTCAATGTTTTATGGAGTTATGATGTAAATGTGCACACCCGTTATGTAATTCAAAATTCTGAAAAAAGCATGCAAGCTATGAGAGAACACGGGAGTCCAGTGAGAGATGTAGTTATCATATATGATATGGACGGTTTCAATCTCAGTCACGTTATGAATCGAAGATGTAAGTTAACTAAAAGTCAGGTATGACTGCTTTTGGCGCCTTATTAGCTGACACACCTTTCACATTTCCAGATATTGAATTTTCAAAATCAATGTCGTCAATCATGGAGGCAAACTACCCGGAAGTAATGAAAGCTGTGTACGTCGTTAACAGTGAGTGCGAATAATTATTGTTTACAACTCGCATACTATCGTACTATTACCATGATTACTTACTCCTCTAATATTCCGAACAGCACCTCGACTCTTTAGTTTTGCTTGGACAATGGTTAAAAAACTCATGCCTGAAAAAAGTATATCAAAAGTGAACGTCTTTGGTTGCAACAAAGAGGAGTGGGTTTCTGCTCTCCTTCAAAATCTGCCGGCAGACCAACTCCCAGCGATGTATGGTGGAACTAATCAAGATTTTGATTACCTTAGCTAATCATAAAATTGGAGTAAGTATATCCACCTGATGATTGATGATGATTGGTTTCTGAAATAATTTGTCATTGGGCTGAACAAG